>CM021106.1:510319760-510475647 GCA_007115665.2 Sequoiadendron giganteum | reverse complement strand
CTATGAGGGTCAACATGATACGCTAATCTACTGACGTACGAGTGCCTAAATAGAAGGGGACATCACAGTCCGCCCTGAAATTGCTTGTCCCCAAGCAATCTCAACTCCGGATGTTGTAAAATGTCCTCGCTCTCCCATGTAGTATCCTCTATCGGCAAATCCTTCCATTTGATTAGATATTCCCTGATGACCTGCCTCCGCAACTGCCTCTCTCTGACTTCTAAGATGGCCTCAGGTACCAGAATCAATTTCCCCTCATCATCCAATGGTGGTAAAGCTGTGGAAGGAATGACGCGATGTCCCAATGCCTTCTTGAGGCGTGACACATGAAATACATTGTGTACCCTACTATTTGCCGGCAAGTCCAACTCATAAGCCACCTCGCCTACCCGTCTGATGATCCTGAAAGGTCCGTAATATCGCGGCTTGAGTTTCTCTGCACCACTCTTCCTGAGAGTTGACTGGCGATAGGGTTGCAGCATCAAATACACCATATCCCCAACCTCAAAAGATCCCTCAACTCTTCTCTGATTTGCATACTGCTTTTGCTGATTCTATGCCTTTTGAATGTTCTCACGGAGAGCTCTCATAATATCCTGGTTCTCCTGTAAAAGATCCCCAACATTGGGCACTCTACTGTCACTCAACAACAAATCAAGAAAGTTGGGTGCCTCATACCCATATAATGCCATGAATGGGGACATCTGAATTGACATGTGGTGCGTGGTATTATAACATTATTCACAAAGATGATTCCACTTCACCCAACCCCTTTGCTGTCCTGCTATATAGTTTCAGAGATATCCTTCCACCCATTTATTAACAATCTCCGTCTGACCATCCGTCTGCGGGTGGTAGCTAGTGCTTGGAGTAAGCTCAATCCCACATAGCTTGAATAGCTCTTGCCAGAAGTGGCTCAAGAACCGACTATCTCTGTCGCTGACAATGTTCCGGGTAGCCCATGCAACCTGAACACCTCACGAAAAAACGATTCTGCTACCTATGTAGCTGAATATGTAGTTGTTATCGGAAAGAAATGAGCGTATTTTGTGAGGCGATCAACAACTACATAGATACAGTCTCTACCTTGGGCTTTCGCCAAGCCCGTAATGAAGTCCGTCGACAAGCATTCCCACTTTAGGAATTGGAAGTGGTTGAAGCAAACCAGTAGGATAGGTGTGCTCCTGTTTATTCTGCTGACAAACATGACACTCTTTGACATATCGAAGGACATCTGACTTGAGTCCTTTCCAAGTGAAATTTTCTTCTACCTGCCTGTAAGTTTTGAAATACCTCGGATGTCCGGCCATGGGTGCATCATGAAAGGCCCTCAATACTATGTTCTTCATTTCTGATCCTGGGGTCAAGAAAATCTTTCCTTTGTAAATGATAAGATCATTTACAATTGAATATCTGCTATCTTGCACCGAACCCTCAACGATGCTAGAAGCCCAAGAGTCTTTGGTATACTCTGCTATTATCATATGTCTCCAGTTCTCTAAAATCTCAACCATGGAACTCAAATGTGGATGGCGAGACAGGGCATCAACAACCACATTCTGGGACCCTTTGACGTAGGCAATGTCAAAGTCATATGATTTCAATTTGCTCACCCACTTCTATTGACGATCGTTGAGATTCTGCTGTCCTAGGAAATGCCTCAAGCTGTTATGATCGGTCTTAACGCAAAATTTGCTGCCCACAAGGTATTGCCTGAATTTGGCCAACGCATGCATGATGGCCAACATCTCCTTGTCATAGATGCTATAACTTCTCTCTGGTCCTCTTAACTTCCTGCTCTCGAATGCTATCGGATGCTTGTCCTACATAAGGATGGCGCCAATCCCTTCACCCGAAGCATCACACTGAAGCTCGAAAGGTCTAGTGAAATCTGGTAACGCAAGGACAAGACAAGTAGTCATCAGCTGCTTAAACTTCTCAAAACACTCTTGCGCCTCAAGAGTCCAAACGAATGCCCTTTTCCTTGTCAAGTCTGTAAGTGGCGCTGCATTACGTGAATATCCACTGACAAATCTGCGGTAGAAGCCACACAAGCCCAAAAATCTTCTAAGTTGAGTAAGATTCTCGGGAGTAGGCCACTCTATAATAGCCCCGACCTTGTTAGGATCCATATGCACACCCTCTGCACTAATGATATGGCCCAAGTACAACAACTCCGACATACCCAGATCACATTTTGATTCCTTGGCATACAAGGACTCCCTACCAAGAATACCCACTACCGTATCCGAATGGGCAATATGCTCCTCCCAAGCCTTACTATATACCAATATGTCATCAAAGAAAACAAGTATGAATCTCCTCAGTTGTGACTGGAAGACCCTGTTCATGGTGGATTGAAATGTAGCAGGGGCATTGGTTAGCGCAAATGGCATAACCACAAACTCAAAGTGTCCACAATGACAACGAAAGGCTGTTTTCTCAATGTCTTGCTCCCTCACATGAATCTGATGATACCTCGATCTCAAGTCTATTTTTGAAAACCAACAAGCACCATGTAGCTCATCTATCAGCTCATCAATTCGGGGAATAGGATACCTGTTTTTGATTGTCCTTTTATTCAACAATCTTTTTTCTTCACTAACACAACGGATGAAGCGAATGGTGACTTACTAGGCCTGATATGTCCCATAGCGAGCAGCTCCTTAATCGTTTTCTGTATTTCATCCTTAAGTCGCTTAGGATGCCTATAAGGTGTGACAATCACGAGCTTAGCGCCCTCCTCCAACTCAATGATGTGTTCAATACCATGGTCTGGTGGTCTACCAGGTGGAATCTCACTGAACACCTTAGTGTGTTTAATCCTCAACTCCTGTATGTCTGGATGATAGACTGGGGTTTTCTGCTCCTCTTGTGACGACATCAACGTGCACTTTGCTGCCCACTCAATCATGTCGTGTCGCATGATTTTCTCCATTCTACTGAAAGATATCATTCTGAAATTACTATCTCTGATGGCCTTCAACACATGATTCCTCCTGTCCACTGTAAATCTCATCTCCATATCATGAAGGGTAAGAGTAAACTCTCCAATGTCATGAAGCCATTTCATCCCTAGAACCATATTAGTGTCTCCCATATTCACCACATAGAAATCTGCCTTAAAGTCATAGTTATTTAACCGCATAGGGAGATCTGAAACCATCCTATCACACTTGAGAGTGTAGCCGTCCGCGACTTTCACTCTTATGCCCTCAAATTCCTTAGTCTGAATCTCACGCCTCTCAACCAACCTAGCATCAATAAAATTATGCGAGGCCCCTGTATCCAACAAGGTAATGATCTTTTTCCTAGCTAAGACCCCTTGCATTCTGAAAGAGCCCTCTCGCTGTATGCTAGTGAGACGTGCTTCTTGAAGCTTAACTTCCTCCTCCGTTTCGGCGTCATTTCAACCTCATTTTCAAATTTTTCTACCTCGGATTCTTCATGCTCAGTGTGTTGGTCTGATTTTTCAGATTCAGAATCCTCATAGAATGCCCACATTATTCGGTTAGCCTTCCCATTAGGTCTCAATGGACAGTCATGGTTTGCATCATAGGGTCCTTTGCAATAGAAGCACAACTTCTTTCTGCGCAAGTCATCTATGGTTTCTTTGTCTAACGGGGCTATTGATTTCCCTTTGGAATCTAAGCTTTCCTTCTTCTTAGAAAATGATTTTCCGTCCTTGTATGAAGATGAGGCTTTAGAAGAGAACTTACTTTGCGGAGCTGCAAGTTCCATGCTCCTAGCTTTTTTCACAGCTTCCTGTAGAGTCGAGGGTTCAAAAGCTTTGATCCAACCTCTCAATGGTTCCGATAGACCTTCGATGAATAATACAACCAATCTTCTTTCTGATATGTTGGGAACCATAACTGATAACCGCTGAAAATCACCTATATATCCCTCTAAACTACCAACTTGTTTGAGTTGAGCTAGGTCTCTGAAATAGATTTCCGGATCTTTCTTATCAAAGCGTTGAACCAACCTATCGACAAACTCCTGGTAAGAAGTGATGCGGTTATGCTGCAATGTGACCATCCCATGATACCACCAATCATGGGCTACTCCCGCCAAATGCAAGGTGGCATACTTAATTGCGTCCTCCTTTGCCATTGGTCGAAGAGTCAAGAACGTATCTAGCTTGTGGACCCAAGCCTGTGTTGTGGTCTTACCACTGCCATTGAATGTAGGCAAAGTGAGTTTACCAGTGGCATGTTTCAAGTGTCTATTTTGATTTCAAGGCCTCCTATCTTGCCTTGTTCTGTAATGCTCTCTTCGTTGACTTACAAACCCGTCAAAGCTGATGCGCTCCCTGACCTGTGGTGTCAGTAACTCCCATTAATCATTTGCTGCCATGATATTATCTGCAAACATTGCTTCACCCTCTTCTTCAACATTTTCCTCTTCTGGTTCATTTGTCAAAAAGGTAGGACGTGTAGGCCTATCAATAGTACGAGTAGGTGCTCGTTGTGCCTTGGGTGTCCCCACAACGCTCCTGTTATCATCAGGTATCTGGTTTTTCCTTCCTTGAGTATTCATTTGTTGTAAGTGTGTCATAAGTGCTTGTACAACCATTGCAACCTATTCCTGTCCAGTTGCCAAGCGTCTAAGAATCTCACGGTCATCTTGGTTCTCATTATGTCCCCTATTTCCTCTTTCATTTCTAGGTGGACTACGATTTCCCCTGTCTCCCATTGTGGCCTGTTGTATATCAGCAACCTGATTTCTTCGTTGGCCTGCTCTTTGACGAGTATAATATCTGTGAGGGCCTACTTCTTGTGGCTGCATGAAAACTTTAACCCTCTAGGATGGCAGGATCAAAGCTCTGATACCACTGCGATGAATCACCAATCTGATGATTTTGTTACTCTGAACTTGTAGGTCTAATTTTTTCATTTGGTTGGTATTTCGCTTTTTTTGTGTTTGAGTTTGTTTGCTAGTAACACTAAAATAGTACAAAAGAGCATATGCATAAAGTTGAAACTTCTAATAAACTAATCTATGGTAATAACTCACGTAATTACTCAAATCAATAGCCAAAGATGCTTTCTTCATTACATAATAGAGTACATAAGATAGATGGCTTACATCATATTAGAAACTAACTACATCAAAACCCACACTTTAACTTACAGCCATACAACACTGTGAATAGTGATTTGCTACAGTAGTAAACCCCACTAAATTGCTCACACCCGCTGAAATACAAACTTCTCCCACCAAAATCCGAATTTGATGGCTTTCCTAGGGCAAGCGTGCCCCCTTTGGGTGAAGTTGCAGCTACACTAGATAGGTGTTTTTTTCCTTAGTGCTGATGAAACCCTCAAGAAAGGGCGGCTGGCTGTAGCATCTTCAAAACAGCCCCAAAATTCTTCAAAAAGGTAAGCAACTCCTATGCTAACGTGATTGGAGTCAACGACAACCCAAACCACTCAAAACAAGGCTGAAAACAACTTGCAAACAGCAACGTAGGTCTCCAAAAGAAGCAGCAATAACTGACCATCAACCTTAAGGTGGTGTTTCACACCCTCAAGCAGCTCAAAAATGAAGAACAAGCCCCACCAGGCTCACCCACTGCAAGCAATCAGGAAACCCTAGCCTCCTTCTTCCTCCAAAGCCACACTCCAAGTTTTCTTCAAGCAAAATGATCATCATATGAAGAGGGTCGAACTTTCTCACTTGCCATTTATAATTTTACAAAGGAAACACTATTCATTAAAGTGAGCACTATTCACTTAAGTTATAACTTTTTCCACTTTAGCAATGAATAGTAACTTTAAAATATAAAGTGACCCCTTCATTTTAAAGACACATGGTCCCTAGGCTGAGGATGGTGAAATAGAAGGTGAATATCATTAAATTAAGCACTAGTATCATGCCAAACGCAACAATTCACCTTGCCACCATACTCCGGAGATCAATACTGAAGTTTGACGACCATGTGCCCGTCCAAGTGACCCTCTATCCAGAACCATTAGCCTACGAGGGTCGACATGATAGGCTAATCTATTGACGTACGATTGCCTAATTAGAAGGGGACATTACATCATGGTTTAGACTTGAAGCGACATAATAAACATTCTAGCACCTAGCTATTTCAATCCACGTCCACAAAAGGGCATTCTTAATTGTGAACAAAATAAATGAAATTTATGGAAGTAGGATACACATGTCACAGACAGTATTGTGAAATATGCATGCATTTGAGAATAATCCTCTCATTTTCTGAAATTAATTATGCAATTAAAAAATCATAGTCCATGATATTTGAATCATTATAAATAATTATACCTTTGATGCAAGGCCAAACTGGCCACACACAAGAATTCCAAAGTGTGCACCTTTCCCCTGTAGTTGAACCATGCCAAAGAACCAACTGCACTAACAAACAATGAAATTGATTAGCATGCAAAGTGTTTGACCAAATGCCCACAATAGATTGCATGCACAATTTAAAAACTATGCATCTTGGTGTGGTAAAAGTGCTTTCGATTTGATGTACTATGTAGACATTTGTTTATAGTTTCGTTATTTGTTGAAATCAAGCACATGATTAAATAAATACAACCCATAAGCACTGAAATAAGTCCAAAAATATGAAACATTGCAAATAACTACACCTTTGATACAGGTTCAAACTACGCATGCACAAAATGGAAATTGTGCAGCTTTTCCTAGCACCCTGATAAGCAGATCTCAAATGGAAGTGGTCTGGGCTAGGAAAATGATGTAAACCAATAAATAGGATCAAATCAATGTTTCCTTGTTTTGGTGGTGTATTGACTTTTGTGAATAGTATCCCTTTGAAGAAGAAAGAAAACTACACAATCAAAGTTTATAGCAGGATTTGTGCTAAGGTTTGACACCATTTTATCATACATAAAGACTTATCATATCCAGACAAGTTGGCTTGAGAAAGGGCCTAAGCATCAAAACATGACCATTTATTGCACAACGCTCATAATGAATCTCCACCAACCTGATTACCCCACCAATAGTTTTTTGGAGAAGGGCTTCTTTTCGCATTCCGTATTAGGATATGAGCTTTGAAGATTTTCTATCTGCATGTTTTTGAAACTGCTTGTTGATAAGTTTCACTTTCAGAATAAAAAGAGCTCCTGAACCTGTATATCTTGCAGGTATTATCAGATGGGAATATTTCCTCAAAATTTTTCTAAAGAAAGGAGCTCTCACACTAGTCTGCATGCTGAGAATCTTTAAGGCTTCAAGATCACCACATCATGTACTATGAATGGTTTGAATCATAGTTTACATACTCGGAATCGGAGAGTACTCGGCAAGCCCAAAAATTTTGACTCAGGAAATACTCGGCCAATACTCGACAAATGTGTGTGGATATTTATGTATGTGTATACTCAAGACTGCACTGTGCCAACATACATATCTATAAACATACACAGGATGCCATGTTTGCATGCATATACACACACAGACATATTTATACACACACAAACATGCCAAGATTGTGGGTTTTTTGCGAGCTACTGGCGATTACTCGATAATTTTATGGGAGAAAATCCATTTGTATACTGCCCAAGAGTAAAAGCAGAAATTACTCGGCATGCAAATTTTTTGGAGATTACTCGGCTACTTGGAGAGTAATCAGAGAGTATGTAAACTATGGTTTGAATGATTCCAAAAAAACCTAAAATATATCATTTACTCTTGGGTGTAATAAGTCCATAGTAACGAGACTCGGACTTGGCTAGGGTGACTCGACTCGGGACTCGGGGACTCGGGGACTCGGGGACTCGGGACTTGGACTCGGCGCAAACTTGGAAAAATGAAAAAAAGTTGAAAAAACCCTAGAAATTTAGAGATTTTTAAGGATTTAAAACTTGTTTTAAGTACCCTTTATTGAATACAACACAAATAAAAGCAAATTTGATCACATACACAAGTATACAACGATCACATAAGTATAAAGTACACAAATTGTAGTTGCGCTGCTGAAGGAAATAGCATACTTAGATATACAAAATTAGTCAAATGTATACAAAACTCATGGAATATGAAATCCATAACATCAAATGTTCCATACAAATATGAAATATCAAAACAATAGCTATAAGTCTATGACTCTATGGCATAGTGGAGCCAACATCCTTCCTACGAAGGCGTCTAAGGGTCCTGGATGATGAAAAGTTACATAAGTATTGTAAAATGAAAAGTTTTAAGTTTTTAACTTTAAATTTGAATTCGATAATGAGATATATCTAGATTCTAAAATAATAAAATTTAAATATAAATTTTAAAACAATTAAACGAAAAAGAATAACTTGGCTACATGGAAGGGAATGGTGCAGTAGTACCAAAAGTCTGCAATTGTCTTTTTTGCTGCATCATGTGCGTCCTTGTTCCAACCCATGCTCTCAAGCGACTGTTGGGAACTAGGAGTAGTGTGTGGTAAAAATATGAGTCCATGACATCAAATGTTCCAAACAAATATGAAATATCAAAACAATAACTACAAGTCTATGGCTCAAAGGAGTTTGCATCCTTCCTACGAAGGCATCTAAGGTGGGTCCTAGATGATGTAGCAATTGCAGCCATAGTCTCTTCTTGTGACTCCATGCCACCCTCACTAACATTAGTTTTGGATGTGTTTGCTCATGCTTTAGCCTACTCCTCTGCCATGGCTATGGCCTCAACCTCTCTATCTACCCAATCAACCCAATCAAGGTCCTCATCACTAGCACAAGTATACATCGATCATATAAGTATAACTATAAACATGAATTGTAGCTGAGTTGCTCAAGCAAATAGCACACTTAGATATATAGTCAAAGACTCAAATGTATACAAAACTCATGGAATATGAAATCCATGTCATCAAATGTTCCAAACAAATATGACATATCAAAAGATTCAAAACAATAACTAGAAGTCTATAGCTCAAAAGAGCCTGCATCTTTCCTATGAATGTGTCTAAGATAGGTCCTGGATGATGTAGTAGCCATAATCTGAAGTATCGGGGAAATTGCCCTAATGGGGTTGAGAGGTAGTACCCTTTGTGGGGGTTTAGGCGCAATGCCTCTAGTGGGGTCAAGGGTCAACGCCCTTCGTAGGGGTTTGGGAGCAGTTCCCCCAATGGGGTCAAGGGGCAACGCCCCTCGTGGGGGTTTGGGGGCAGCTCCACTTGCGGGGGTTTGGGGCCACCGCCCCCAGTGGGGTCAAGGGGCAACGCCCCTTGCGGGGGTCTGGGGGCAGCACCCCCAGTGGGGTCAAGGGGCATCACCCCCAGCGGGGTCCCAGGGCAACGCCTTGGGCGCGCTCCTTGTCGCGATACAGGGAGGGGTTGAGGGGCAGCGCCCCCGCCACCAAGCCCAAATTAAGACCTCCAAAACCATACAAACCTCCATGGTGTACACCATTTTGCATTCACAATAAGTAAAAAAAATAAAATGTTAATTTCAAATTTCATGTATTTTTTTGCACTTTTCAAACCTTGCCTATTGTCGAGTCCTGTTGACGGGACTCGCCTGGACTCGGTAGGACTTGGCCGAGTTTGAGTCCGAGCCCCCAGGACTTGGCCAGGGTGACTCGACTCGGGACTTGCCGATTCTTGATGAGTCTGGGCGAGTCTCGTTACAATGGTAATAACTAGAAGTCACTTAATGCAACATTATTTTTGATGAATAAGTGTCTACTATATTATTTGAGAAATATATATTACAGTAATTCAAAAAAAAGGTGGTGGAAAAGGATTGCACCTCGAAATGTCCAGGGAAGATGAAGCCTCAAACAAAAACAAAAAAAAATCAAATACAGTCAAACCGCAAAGCTGCAAGAGCTATAGAACCAAAGGGAGGAGGTGGCCTGTCATGATTAGAGGGTTTCCCCCAACCATCCAAAAGGTCTTGGCTGTCAAGAATTGCCTCTCACCTTGTAAAGGGCCCTTCTTCATTCTATTTTCTAGTCTGAGGAGCAACTTGCACATGAGATATGGCTAACCTCAACCAAGGAACCTTGCCACTGTTAGGCCAACTAGAGGCACTCCTATAACATGGCTAAGAAGTGACAAAGGGAACACGTGTCTATTGGGACTAGTGTTACAAGAATCAATAGAAACCCACCAAATTTGGCAAGTCCCAAGCCAAGTAGAGGTAAACAAGTCCCAAAGACTTGGGACCCAAGTACCCAATGAGTCCTGTTGGGAAAATTTGGCCATTGTAGCAAAATTTGAAATTCAGAAAATTAAAAAACATAGAAAAGGTTAAAAACCATTTTGTTGTATATGGTCTCCGTGAGTCAAAAATCACATTTATTTCATTTCTAAGCACAAGGAAGAGGAAAAACGAGTATTGAAGTTAAAATCACATGCTATTGAAACAAAACCCAGTATACAAATTGAGCAACAAACATTGAAAGAATATCATTCAGGCATGTTTGTAGCAGTCCTTATTGCATCTAAAAGAGCCTATGGTGCATTTGGAGGAGGTCACCATTGATTTGAAGCAACCCACCATTAAGTTGAAGCAAATGAAGAGATATTTTCCCATTTTGAATCTTTTTCTTTGTTTTTCTTTTAAAATTTCACTTGTCTTTTACATTTGTTTTTTTTCATTGTAGATTCATGGAACAAACTCTAGTTAGTTTTAATCTTTTTTTTTACTGAACAAACCCTAGCATGTTTTCTAACTTTTTATCTCTTTTTTAGCTGCAAACCCTAATTGTTTGTACATTTTTTATTTTTTTTAAAAACTAAGTTTAACTAAAAACTCTAAATGTTATTTGTTTTCTATTTATTTGTATTACAGCAACATGCTTCACATTTATAAATTGTTCTACTGTTGGCCCCGATTAATAAAGACCTTGTTGGAAACATGTTGTCCGAGAATCAGAAAAAGGGGATTTGGTTTGCAAACATTGCAAGATGAAATGTGTGGGGGAGATATTAACCAATTGAAATATCACCTCACACAAATACCTTACCAAGATACTAGACTATGCACACTTGTACCTCCTAAAGTTGTGTGTGAGGTATAGAGCCAAATAGAGACCTTTGACAAACAATTTTTTTAAAAAAAGAAAGAAGCAAAGAGAAGAGGTGGCAGCCACACTTGGAGATTCTTCTTCTTCAATTCCTCTATTTCATGGATCTTTGAACACCAGTGGCAATATTATTGGTAGTGGCAATTCTAGTGTTGGGAGTTGAGTTAGTGGATCCAAATTAGATTCATATTTCATACCATGCACTATTTTAGGTTCCTAACCATCATTTGAGAGCATGGGTTGATACAAGGAGAAGCATGATGCAACAAGGAGTGCAATCAAAGACTTTTAGTTTTATTGTTACATTCTATTTCACATAGTCAATAATTAATTATTATTTTTATTTTAAAATATATTTTTAATTTCTCGTCTCTTGAATTTTTAAATTTTAGGTTTTTGCAAAATTTAAACACTAAATTTTGCAGTATTTATTTTGTTTATTTTATTTGCTTTAGGTCTTCTTATTGGCAAAATATGGTAGAAACCATTACTGTTTGTGGAGCAAGATTGAAAACCCCTAATGATGAGGAAATAAAGGGCTCCATTTTGATTCTAACATGGCTGATGTGAAGATAATCACGACTAATAATTGGACAGATAGGAGGAATGTGACATTTTTGAACTTCCTTATTGCTTCCTTAGGTGGCTATACTTCTTAAAATTCATTGAATTAGTGATTAATATTTCTAATTTATACTTTAGCTATTACCAATAACATTCCAAATTTCATTGTTTCTTCCTCAAGTGGCACATTTTTCTTGAAATCCATTAATGCTCAAGGAAAAAAAAAATGATGAATACCTTTGTGAGGTTTTGGAGGAATTCTTGGTTGAGGTGGGTGAGGAGAATTTTGTGTAGATATTTAAAGATACACTGCAAATTATGTTGTTGCAAGTAGACTTCTCATGGATAAGCACCCATCCTTATTCTAAACTTCATGTGTTGTTCATTGCCTTGACCTCGTATTAGAGGATCTTAGCAACATTTCATTGATCAAAGCATGTGTTGAGCATGGTAAAAACATTTGCAAATACATATACAAAAATGCTTGGGTCCTCAACTTAATGAGAAAATACTTAGACAAAAAAGAGTTGGCTCATCTTTGAATAACTCACTTTCAACAAGCGTCATTGCATTGCAACTCTTACTTCATTCAAAGGCTATATTGAGGCGCATGTTTGCTAGGAAGGAGTAGTTCACATCTTCATGTGCTAAGAATAATGCAGGGGTTGATGTGGTTAATTGGGTTTTTGATAAGCACATCTTATGGCATCCAACAAAGGGTGTTGTTGAGGTAAGTTCATATTTCCATTCTATCTTTGTTCATATTTTTATTATATTTGTTTGTTTTTGTTAATAGTTATTTTGTTAATGTAAATAATTGCAATTCCCAGAGCCTTTAATTGTTTTTCTTTGATTTGTTGATGGGGAGAAACCCACAATATATATGAGGCCCTGGATAGGGCCAAGGAGGCCATTAGATCCATTTAAAGTGTGGTTGAGGATAAGTATCATCCCATATGAGACATAATTGATCAATGGTGACACCATCAGTGTCACAAACCCTTACATGAAGTTGCCTATTTCTTGAATTTTATGTCAATTTTCTTGAAATTCAAAGCAAATGAGGAGGTTTTGAGTGGGCTCTACACAGTAATAGAAAAAATGTTACTTGATCCTCAACTTGGAGCACATATTGTCTCTACGATTGAGATTTTTAGGCTTGCACAAGGGAACGTCTTTGCACGAGATATATGCAAGGCAACTTGGATGACATTACAGTCACACAAAAGTCTATTAAGGGTGTAATTTAAGTTTAAAACTTTTAATTTTTTTATATTAATTCTGAAACTCGAAGTTGAACAATGAGATTGAGTTCTTTTTTCTCTCATTTTAGATGCATGGTGAGAAAGGTTTGGTGCTAAGATGACAAATTTTTAGAAGATTGTAATTCATGTCTTGATCAAACCATTCAACACTTTAGGATGTGAGTGCCATTGGAGTATGTTTGAGCACATATACTCCAAGAGGAACAATTGGTTGTCAGCGTAAATGTTGAATGATTTTGTTTTATGTTCATTGTAGTCTTCATATCCATCACAAGAAAATACTTGACACTAACTTATTTCCCATTAGGCTAGAGGATATTAATCCATAGTTAGAGTGGATGACCAAGATTGAGGATCTCACCTTTAGTGAGGACAACCTTGCATGGGTTGATAAGTGGATCTTCATCTAGAGGCAAAGGTAGTAGCCATGGTAGAGGAGGATAGAGTATGAGAAAACCCTTTGGATTTTGTTGTCGCTACTACATAGGCAAACACCATGGCTACATCATCATCAAGGAACTATCTTAGATGCTTGTGCAAGACTTTCCATATTACTATGGATGTTGGGAGGAGTGATGCAAGCTCCTTTGAGCCATAGTTACACTTAGTTTTGATATTTGTTTTACTTTTGATGCCATGGATTTCATAATCCACGAGTTTTGTATACACTTGACAATATTTATAATTTTATATATTTAAAAATATTATCTCCTTCAACTAAAATCCGCTTTTGTACTCATGTAATCAATGTATACTTGTGTATGTGATCAAAGTAGCTTCTATTTGATTAGTTTATTGTGTTTTTTAAGTTTATAGATTGAATGGTGCATGACAAAAGCTTTAAATCCTTTAAAATCTCTAGATTTAATGGGTTTTTCAATTTGTTGAGTCTTGGTTGATATTAGGCACCAAGTTCAAGTCTAGGCCGAATTTGAGTTTTGTAACTATGGCTAGGACTATCCACATCCTTAGTTTTGAGATCCATAAGAGCCATGTGAATTTTTTGGTACAATCATTCTGGCTGCAACCATATTTGCACCCTCAGGGAGGGGAGGGACCCCCACTAGAAGGTGAAGGTGCAAGTTGCAACACATGCAATAGTGTTAACCCAATGCTCAATAAGAGTCTATAATAGGAAACTTCCAAGGAAACGCTGTTATCCTACATCTGAATCTACAAGAGAACACTAGAACAAATCATAAATTCATTATACAAGGAAAAATATCAATCAATAAAAGCTCCTAAAAGCAAAGTTGAGCTTCTATCTTTCCAAATACTAAATAGAATTCCAATTTGAAAACATGCAAATTTTGGGTAAACTTAGGCAACATCCATGATCAATCACCCAAAAGAGTCATGTGTGAAGAAAAGAGCTTAGATTTAAAAGGCATGAAAAAATCTTGTATCCAAGTCCAAGTAACCAAAGCTTTCAGGAAAAACCAAAAAAGGTGCTTAAATGTTTGTAGATTACCACAAAAAGGACGAGGACTAGAAACACTCAAATGGACCAATTGAGATCTAATAGAGAGACCCTCGTAGAAAGTAAACCAAGAAAAATGAGCAAGCTTGGGCTCCAAAATGGCACACCACACTATGTGAAAGCTTTGTTGCCATAAAGTGGCCATGGACTGCAAACCCCATTTGTCATGGAGCTTATGAATCATAGACAAATGCAGAGAAACCATGAATAACCCTTACAAGACTTTTAATTATGGAAATGAGTTTTTAGATACCATTATCAATCCTTCCATCAAGATATGGTGCATCTAACCCCAATATTGTGAATTATTTTAGGAGGAATTGACTCAAAATTGGTCTATAAAGACACAAAATCTAGTTTGGAAGGCTTGAATTTGATATTGGCTTCAAGCCAAGATAAGCAAATTTTAATATTTCTAGAAAAGAGGTTTGAAATGAACCCAATCTCTCTATGGAAAAATTTGTGAGCATGAATCCAAAGAACTTTGGCTAAAGGTTTATCTTGGAAAGTTATAACAGGAGACCACCATAGAGAATGTTGGTTAATACCAATCCCAAATCTAAATTCATTCCCATTCTAGAATAACTAGGTTTTGATTGCCTCATAGGCTTTCCAAATGTTTTTGGCAACAAAAGGCCCTAGATATGCACATGAATCCTTATAATGAGAATGGAGTGAAAGCCTAGCCCTTTCCAAGCCTATATGACTTGACGAACCCTAGAAGAGACAGAATGCTGCAACAAAATGTTCCAGGCCTCATTCCCTTGAAGAACTTTGATAATCCATTTATAACATAGGGCCAACCCTTGGCAATGGGTATCAATGAGACCAAGGTCTCCTAAGTCATGGAGACGAGAAAAAAATCCTAGGAAACTTTGAGGAAGCCCTTTCTTTGGTCAAAAGAATTCCACCAGAAGTCCCTGAATTATGGTAAGAGGCATTCTACAGCGGCATCGTGAAATCTCATGGCGTGTCTGTATAGGAGTGAATTTGTACCCCTTACGCAAATTCCCCTTTTTCCCTTCCTCACTTTAGAAAACCAAATCCGAAGGCAAAATTCCACATAAGCCTGCTGCCTTCGTTCCACTTGGCATCTGTTTTGTGTGTCGGTAGAGGAATAAATGTTAGGGACGCCCGCGCAGTGCGCAGACGTCTGCGCGACACACTTACGTCCTTGACAGATTCCCTTGGCTAGAGCCTGCAGAGGTGTTATACTTCTCATTGGAAGTCAATTTGTAATGCCCCCTTCGGCTGACCGACCCGAATATGGCCGTTTTCTTCATTCCTCCTTCAAATTCACTCTCTCATTCCATTTCATCTCTTCACAATCCCCTTCCTTCATTCATTCAAGACTCTAATCCTTTGATTCATCTCGCTTGGCTCTTCACATGCTCTAGGCATTCAATCCATCACCCTCAAGCAACACTTTACACTTCACAGCAACAACATCAACACGTTATCAACTCAGTAGAGCAAGTGTGGAACAAACACCATTGTAGCAGGGGCTTGAGTCCTCTCATTTTCTCCCCCATTAGCCTTGAGCACTCTTGTTGGAGGTGGTAAGGTTTCCACTCCTCTCCTCTATCATTTGGTTGAGTAGCATAACACTGTTTTATAGTGCTTTTGTGTTCTTTCTTTCACGTCTTGCTTTATTATACTTTTCTCTCTATCTATCTGGCTATTCGTAGAGGTGGGAACACCAAAATGGGGGTTTGACGAAGGCAAACCCCTATACAACCCCAACAATTTCTCTCTCTCTCTCTCTCTCTCTTGTGTGCAGGTATTGAAGACATTCATGTGCTAGAGGCTTCATCACTTGAGTGGTTGTAAGCATTTCCTTTCCACTTCTTGTTCTCTTTATCTATTTCACTGTATTTCAGCTTTATCACTTTTTGTCATTTTCCTACATTCCAAAAGTTCTTAGCAATTAGAGTAGAAGCAATCACTTAGCTATTTTCTGAGATAAACTTGCTTTCTGGTCTATATGGGATGCCAACGCACCTCGGGGACGCCAGTGCACTGCACTGTCGTCCGTATTCTGCATTGACGTCCTTTGGCCGAGAGCTTGTCAATTTGTCCAGAGAATCTTGGTGACTTGCTCTTTTCGATTCTAGAACTCTCGCCGCTGTTCCTTGAGGTAGTTTAGGGAAATTGGCCCTGTGAGGCTCTCTGAGTGAAGATAACTCGTGAGTAGCAAATCCCCCTTTTTGGTGAACCCGACGTGAAGCAAAAAACTAGGAATTTATTTACCCCTACTTGGTGGGGTCATAAATTTTGACTCGATGCTCAGAATTCAGAACCGTTTGCACCGTTGAAAAGGTCTCCTAGAGAACTATTTTGTCTCTAAAGTACAAGTGCCTTTGGTAGTTAAATTTTAAGGATCGACGCAAGTTCCGACCTCAAATTTTGCTTCGAAGACCTTCGAAAATGCGAATTACTAGAACATAGAAAATTCCAAAAAATTCGTAATGAATTTAATATCTTCTGTTATTAGTTCTGTATCTAATTTTGTTCAAAATATTAATGATGTTCCATTTCATGCATATGACGGTGAGTTGGCTTTGCCTATGTCACTAGGTGTCTTTGATCCTTCTCACAAAATTTTTCCTACTTCGGAGGATATTTTGTTGCAAGAAGATGAAATTATTGATACCTTTCTAAATGTTACTCTATCTTCTATTCATTCCAATGCACTCTCTTCTAGGGATGTTGCATTTGTGAATGATGAATTTTTTATCTATTCTAATGCACTCTCCTCTAGAGATGATGCATTAGTGTATGATGAATCTCCTTCCACATTTGATCCTATTTGGATCGATATTGAGAATATGTCTTCAAGTAATTATTCTACTAGTTGTGATGATTCTGTAAATGTAATCTATGTCTCTGCTGCCCCTCAAAGGCCTAAGAGATCGATCATTTACCTAACTCCAACTAGTTATTCTCCTTAAAGGATTTGTTCTATTGATGGTATTTCATTTGATAGTGACTCTCTTGATCCTTCTATGGCTCCCTCTTATAGGGCGATAACCCATACTTATGAGAATAGAATGAATAAGCAACCAAGCCTTCCTCAAGAACCTAAACCCACAACTAAAGAACCTAGTGATTTAAATCTTGTCGAGCAACTCCGTGTTACTCTGGCTAAGATCTCACTATGGGACTTGCTTTAGTTTGCTCTGGTTTACCAAGGTATGCTTCAGGAAGCCTTGCAAAAGATCCTCTTGCCTTCTTCCGCTAGGTCGACAGATGTTGAGGCGTTGATAGCTCATATTCGTGCGGATTCATTGAATATTATGTTCTATCCACAAGAACTCCTGCCTTCGGAAGTACAGAAGCAAGCAGATCCTCTAATGATTATAGTTAAGATTAATAAATTTGGCATTAGACATACTCTTGTTGATGTCGGTTCGGTGCTTAATGTATGTAGCATTGATCTATTGCCTAAGATTAATATTGATTTATCTTCTCTTAATACTTCTATTGATATTCATGGGTTTGATAATGTTGGTCAACAAGCCCTAGGCACGATAGTCTTTCCTTTGAGGTTGGGACCCATTATTGTACCTACCCTTGTACATGTTATGTCAAAAAAGTTACCCTATAACCTTCTTCTTGGTAGACCGTGGATTCATGCTATGGGTACAATCCCGTCTACCTTGCATAAGTCTATTAATTTCATTGCTAACAATAAAGTAGTCACAGTCAAGGCTCACCCTAATGCTATGCACTTATGTGAGATAGTAGCTATCGGTCAGGCTTCGATTGTCCCTACTCTTATTCCTTCAATGTCTTCCAATGTGTCGATGTTTACTCCAGTAGTACCTACTACAAAATGATACTCTTGAGATAGATGTCCCTAAAGAAGAACCTTCTGAAGCAAGAAATGCTAATTCTACTCCTACTTCTCAAAGGAATGCATGTCTTGGTGATGATTGGGGTTCTTTAGACTTTATAGATTCCTTCATTCAGGAATATAAAGTTGTTCTGATCCACTTAGACCTTCCGATGGCATCATCCACACCCGCCATCAAAGATGGTTGTTCTTCTGTATCGCGGGATGATGTGAGTGCAAATTGTAATGTTCTTACTGTTGATCCTCCTTCTGAGGAAGTTGATTACACCTCTGCTAAAGAGGATAATGTTGGCAGTCCTGTTAAAGAGGATGATGGCGATCTTGTAGAAGAGTATGTTCCCCCTTGCTTCAATAATACTCTCTATGTAGATCCCTCGTCTTCTCTAGATTTGCAAACACGTTATGGCCCCAACTTTAAGCTTGTCTCTAAATATAGGTACGGGCATAAAGGTTGTGGGTGTAACGAACAAGGCATTCAGGTCCCTATAGAATTTGTACCTCGCAAGCATAATTTGGGACTTGGTTGTTCGAATGAGCAATCTAAGTGGAAACCACGATTGAATGTTGACGCGGTGTTCGCTCAACCTCGTTCTCGCAGATTGGTCTATCCTCCTTTGTCTTCGATGTTCGTATCTTCTTCTTGTGAGCAGTCAAACTTTTCTCTGCAAGAGAAATGGTTGCTTCTTGCTCCTCATCCTTTATCTAAGCAAGAGCGTATTTTGTTGAGGCTTCTAAAAGCCCACTTAATTACTTTTCCTCCTACATGCAAGAAATCTCATAAACATGATAAAGCAAAGCATCCGTTCTGTGCATACCATCAAGCGCTTGGCCATTCCACTAGTGAATGTAAAGCCTTGAAGGATAAAATACAACAACTTCGTGATTTAGGTGCCATCACGCATTGATTTGTTGATGCACTTGCCTCTTCTTCACACATGACAGGTGATATCGAGGTCTACCTCTATCCCGCATCTTCTAAGTATCTTGCATGGTTTTCCTCCCCTATATGCTGGGGGCAGTGATAATTTGTTTTGGAGATGTGTGTCTTTCTTAAGGACCCCCTCTCTTCTATGTGTCTTTCAACTGAAGCGTCCCTCGAGTGGACCCCTCTTCCTTTTGAAGGGTTCCCGAGGGATCCCCTTTGAAAGTTTTTATCTCAAGTAAGTTCTATGGCGTCTAGCTTGGGGGCGGCTCGACTAGACCTACTTCACATCTTTGCGTCTAGCTTGGGGGCAGCTTGACTAGACCTTGCTTTTCAAATAGTGCGTCCCTTGAGTGGACCTCTCTTCCTTTTGAAGGGTTCCTGAGGGAGCCCTTTGAAAGCCTTCCAACCTGACGACGGTCTGCGTGACTGTCCACTTGCTTGCCTGCGTGGCCGCTTCCTGACATGTTCTATTTGCGGGTAAACATGTCGCTTCATGGGTGCACCCGTGAAGCCGCTTTTTGACTCTGCAAAGTTTGCTTTCCTCGGTTTCCTTCATGTGAGTGTTCTTGGAAGATACCTTCCTTGCAGGTCTGTAAGGCGCTTTTCTCGGTTTCCTTCATGTGAGAGTTCTTCGGGGATACCTTCCTTGTAGGTCTACAGGTCTGTAAGGCACTTTTCTCGGTTTCCTTCATGTGAGAGTTCTTGGAGGATACCTTCCTTGCAGGTCCACGGGCCTGTAAGACACTTTCTTTCTTCAACTTCATAGTTCTGCGGAGCTATGAAGCCCTTTTCTTGTCTTGCACTCTCGAGTTCACCAGATTGTGATCTGCTCCCTCAACAATTCAGGTATACGTTTCTAACCCTACTATTTCTTCCATCTACTTTACCGAAGCACTCATCAATATTCGTGGTCGCGAAAGTGGGGGCAAAATGTATAGGAGTGAATTTGCACCCTTTACGCAAATTCCCCTTTTGCCCTTCCTCACTTTAGAAAACCAAATCCGAAGGCGAAATTTCACATAAGCCCGCTGCCTTCGTTCCACTTGGCGTCCGTTTTGTGCGTTAGAAGAGGAATAATTGTCGGGGACGCCCGCGCGGTGCGTAGACGTCCACACGACGCACTTAAGTCCTTGGCAGATTCCTGCGACTAGAGCCTGTAGAGGCGTTACACTTCTCATTGGAAGTCAATTCTATGTAAATGTAAATAATAGCTAAAACATATCCTACATATATTTAAAAAAAAAAAAACCTCTTTTAAGTAAAAAAACTATTGGTAAATAAAAATAGTTCTTTAGTAAACTCAAAGAATAATAATAGCTCTTCAAGTAAAAATAAAGTAAATAATGTAAACAAAACAAAACAATACTTAATAGTTCTAAAGTAAAATAAAACAACTCTTAAGTAAAAAAAAAAAAATTGTTAAATAAATAAAAATAGCTCTTTAGTAAACAATTTAACAATATGGAACCAAATTCCCCCATTCTTTGCGTGGGATGTTTGAAAGGAACAAAACAATAGAATCTTCAGAGAGGAAGTGAGAAACAACAAAGATGTTTTTCAATCTATAAAAATTGGCATCAAAGCTAATATTAACGCGCGGTTAAGCTAAGAGAAACTCTCAAGCTTCCTTTCCCCCTTGAATTAAAAATCAGTAATGTTTAATGCACAAGACAACTGAGAGGGGGGAGGGGTGAATCAGTTGTACATTAAAATATCAAAAACCCTCATTAATATTCAGATCCACATCAACTTCATTAGCCTTTAATCTATTAGAATGATTTAGCATGAAAGCAAATAACAAAAATTGAAACACATCAACACCATGCACAATAGAATACCAAATTTATGTGGAAAACCTAAGAAGGGAAAAACCATGGTGAGCATTAGCTCACAATATAAAGCAATTGCAACACTGAATACAATAGGCTCACTGCCGGAGGGCTCACTCCCCAACATAAAAGAAGTGAAAATTGCTAGATTAGAAAGAAGAAGAAAGAAGATTGTTACAATGAGAAATCCATCTCAAAGCAACAGAAAGATCCACCACAACATCACTAGTACATTTGCAACCCCTCTGAAGAATGTAGACACCTCCTTCTCACTACTTCAAGTAGCTTAACACATTAAAGCTCACACTGCACTTCACGAATTCACACTTCACATTACATCTCGCATCACACACACTTCACCCCATAATTCTTCATCAACTCAGCACGTATTTATACCATCGTCAACCTTGAAAACAATTAACAAGGTTGGCTATGCACCTCAACCGTGCAAATTCAAATTAGATTGGCACTAAGCATTCCTACGGTGGAAAGTAATGAAGGTGGACCACAACACACCTTAATTTGGATGTAGATACACTCATACACGCTACTTCACGCTTTCACAAACACCTAAGCATATCCGTAATCAGTGTAAACACCCAAGGTTGATCAAACTTGTGTTAACACCATTAAACAATTAAGTACTTGTTTCCTTTGATCCAAAGATGACTCACGGACCACACACAACACTTTAACACACTTTGGAATATTCCAAAAACACCATGAAATCCAACAAATTCCTTCGCAAAAACTTTCACCTAAAGAACATACTCATTTTGTGCTACCGGTTAACCTTCCACACACTGCAACACTTGGATCCAACATTGCAGAGCACCAAAACACAAACAATTTAGATTGGAGATAGATACTAGTAATATAAGCATACTTGCAAAACCACCAGACTAGAAACCGAACTACGGAGAAATGTGGAGGAAAACTCTTTCTCCTAGATAAGACTGTACTACATAGTTCACACACTAGTGAACACAACTTTCTTTGCACAACCATCTAGACCAAGAAACTCTAGATATAACACTTATGAACACCTCTGATCATCATATCCAAACTGCACAAGCAGATCTTGAACACAGAAGAAATGAGGAGCAAAACCAGAACACCACTCTGTATACCAGAACACCTCTACAACACATTGTTTCCTCTTTTATTAAAATTTTCTCAAAAGCACATGGGAACCAAGCACCAAAGACATATTCTCATCATCTTTAAAACTTCCTCATCATCACTAAACCTACTGCAACACAACAACTTAACCAAACAACATCCACAGACAAAAGCTTATCAAAGTAACACTAGAGGTTGACGCTAGTGACTTTACTAATGACGACATAATGTAACTAATCAAAGCAACACCACAACTTCTTAACCATCAATAGACTTTCAAAAAATCCCTTATAGACTTGTTGACAACACCATAGCTCTATTGACATCAATGACAACACAAACTGCTCATACTTGCAACAAGTAATATCTAGGGAATTACTCAACCAATGAATAAGGTAAAGCCTACTAAGATAACCCTAAGAAAACACATCAAATGGAAGAATCTGGACACAAGATGGATAAATTTGAATTTTGATGGTAGCAGCAGGGGGAAACCCTAGAAGTGTTGTGGCTAGGGGGATCCTAAGAGATGAGAATGGGTTAGTGATTAAATGCTATGCTAAGAATGTGGGAATCAAAACAAACAATGAAGTGAAGGCAATTGCTACCTGGTGATGTATAAAAAGAGCCTGTCTTAAAGGTTTCCATAATATTGAAATAGAAGGACACTCTGAGTTAATCATTAAATTTTTTTCAAAATGTCTCTTTCTCCTATCTAAAGATCTCTCATACCTTCAAAGAAGGCAATAAATTAGTAGATGCTCTTGTTAACATGGGCCTCCAATGTAATGGCTGGAAGAATTGGTTGTTTGATGAAAACCTCCCTTTGTAGATAAAAGGTCTTTTGTTTAAGGATCGACAAAACTACAATTAAAAAGGGGAGTTGATGATTACGATTCATATAAATTTAAGGATTAGAGCTTGGCTTAAGAAACTTCAAAATTGTTTGAAGTATGCTAGTCTTCCTTTCATGATTAAAGGCCTACCTTAGGATTATTATTTGAATGAGGTGGATATTAATCCGCTCATTAAAATCCCTTCCTTGAATTATTATTTTCCTACTTGGCCGTTCTTGCAACATGTGGGAAAAAGATTATCCAAAAGCATGAATAATTTGACAGAGATCAAAGACATTGTTATAATAATTATCATCATTAAAAGTTGGCTTCAAGTTGAGATAAAAAGTTTGATGATGTTTCGTTATACGAGCGAGAATGAAAATCTTCAGAAAGGGCATGTTTTAATTAATAATTTAATACCTTTCTTCATTCTAAAAATAATAAGCAAGGTTGTATTAATTATCGCAATTTATGGATCTTTGTGATAATTTCTCACTTGTGTCATTTCCATGATTTCTATTCTTTCGATGGACTTTAAAAGAAAGTTTACTGGTTTGGTTGCTAACATCTCTATTTTGTGAGAATACAATTGTGCTTTTGTTAGCTTGTTTATGGTCCTCTTGCTGTTGTGTATGGTTGTCTTCCAAGTGAGTGTTTGGGGAGAAAGGTCTACTAATATGGATGGCTCAAGACTGCATGTTCAACCCACCACATTTGTCTCTTTGAAAAAGAATGTTGAAGTATGGGTGATATTCAAGAGCGGGGGTTTAACTTCCTTCTTCAAGGTAATGAAATCATGTGACGATGATCTTATAGATCAGTTTGTTAATAGCTGGCATGCTTGTCATGTTTAGGTTGGAGGCGTTAAACTTGATGTCACAGAGGAGCTTATTTCACAAGTTACAAGTCTGAGCTATGAGGGAGATAAGGTTGCCTGCCTTAGTCAAAATGCCTACCAACAATATATTGACTAGTTCCTGGAAAAGGGTGAGGAGTTGAAATGTCATCAATATGGGTTTAACCGTGAAGACCTGCCTGCTCCATGGGGAATTGTAAGTTACCATTTGATTAAGTACTTCACATTGGAGGGTCGTTTTGCTACTGTGCATGGTTACCATTTCTCGTTGTTGGATCGCCTAAGGCATAATCACTTTGTTTGTTTCCCCTTCTTTCCTTTTTCTTCTTTGGAGAGATGTATGAAGGTGCTTACTTGCCCCTCCATCAAGGGTTGATGTCTATGTTGTACAGTTTTTGTCTTAATGCCACTGCTGCTATTCTTCCTTCTCCTAGCCCTCTAGATATCCCTAGGCAAAACCCTACCCCTTCCTTCAAGGATAAATGAAAAAAATGCATTGCTTTCACATAACTTACTTCGACTACTCTCCATGCAAAAGGTGTTAAGATAAGGGTTTCTCCTGCTACCCCTGCCTCCAAGAAGGAAAAAACCCAAAAAGGGGATTGATATCAAGAATTCCATTGATGAGGAGTCGAGACTTGGAAAAATCTTGTTATCCCTTTAGGATAAAGGGAAGTTGTCACTCCCCCTCTTCCTAAAATTAAGAAGATTGTTCGGGATGCTAAAGGTAATTTGTCTAGCAGTAAGATTTTTTAAAATTTTGTTGTGACTGATCCTCCTAGCCTTGGGATTGACATTTTGGATGGGGAAAACACCAAAGGAGAGGTTGGTGCTTCTTTTGATTGGCGAAGGTCTGCTAGGATTGCTAGAATCTTTGTTGGGGCCAAAACTTCTTCAGCTCTTCATACTCCCACTCAAAGTGTTGATATGGAGGACTCAAGAGACTCTTTGGCTAGTAAGGATGTGGAGTACTTTGATGAACAACTAGACTTTACTCATGACGATTATCCTTCTCGTTCTCCTCCTTATATTATGCCCTTGGAGTTTGGGGAGGCCTCGAAAGGTTTAAACAACATAAAAATTTATGAGGAAGATGATAGAGAGGCTATTGAGGGAAAAGAAAAGAATGAAGACATCACCAATTAAGAACACAATATTCAGATGTATATGGCTGAAATTGAAGATCTATAGGTTGGGGTGGGAAGTCTTGAAAATTCATAGGACTTTTTTGACTGTCCTAGTTGCAAAGAGAAATAGGATAGTTTGCAAGACTCTTTGGCCTTCTAGCAACAGAAAATTGACACCTTGGAGCAAGCTTTGGGCAAAATTGTTAAAATTACTGATGGTCTAATGAGGAAGACTATGGTGGGAGTGATGGTTATGACCAAATTGGACATGAAAAAAAAAGAGAAAATGGAGGGGTTGGTTGATGTCCTAAAGAAGGAGAAAAAGAGAGGTCCTTTAAGTGCTCCTGTGGGAGGAAACCTTGGACTTGATGGTTGCTGAATGGAACACTCTTTATTAGTGTTTTATGTTTTGTTTAGGTTGTAGTTTTGCTCGTGCTGTTTCCTTGGTTCTTCGGTGCTGCTTCGGCTTGGTTTTTTGGTTGTTTCCCCGGGTTCTATATTTTGTTGACTAGCTTTTGCTAGTCTATTGGTTGTTTTTTATTGCACCTCTAGTTTGGTTTGGTTTGCTTTGTAAGGGTTGGGGGGCCTTCCCCTACTTAATAAAAAACAACGTAAATAAAATACAATAATTCTGAAATAGTTGTAAAGTAAAACAAAATAACGCTTAAATAAATAAAATAACTCAAGATTGATATCTTTTGACATTTTTTAGATAGGTGTATTTAAGATAACTATACTAGTAACTTTTCAAGTTTCTTGTAGGAGGCCTCAAAAGGAGTCCAAAAAGAAGAGTGTTAATGTAATGATTAAATTGTTCTTTCTACAACTGTCGATCCTCATAGGTAAACATCTATTGATTTCCATATTTCCAAATGAGGAAGGAGTGAGTATAAATATCAAAGTGGGAGACACGTCCCATGAGTGGATGTGTCTCCTCAAAGTGGAGACACGTCGGCTCAAGGGATATGTCCCTTTATTTAATATTATATCTTTCACATTAACAACGATCAATCATCTGCCGATGCTATCTATTTTCAACAAAGAGTAAGTAGCAACAAGCACCTTAGAACAAATCTAGAATTTCCTAGCAAGAGAGAAGTGTTTGGCTATCCAATAATCCAATATCTTCTCAAACAAGCAATAACATACTACCAAAGAGAAGAGGAAGATTGAATAGCAAAAGGGATCCCAAAAAACCTAAAAGTCTCACCACGATCAATCCATTTCCAACCAAACTCGTTGAGCTAAGGAGGCTTAAGAAGGAAAGATTAACAATAGCATTGGGTTTTCTGCCAATGAATGCAGGATCTAGAATCTAAAGAGAAAGTATTAAGGCATTATAGAGCTTGTTTGACATTATCTTCCTCTTGAAAGAGAGAAAATAATCGTCAACAAAGTGGCCATTGACAAGCTGTAGGGTGGCATTGAGAAGGAAATGCCTTTGACATGCTTATGAGAAACAACATTAGTAAGTAGCCAAAGCCTATGGTAGCTAGCACATGAAGACCAAGGGCCAATGGACAACCTTGTCAAATAGACATAAAAGGTCCAAAAGAGGATAATTACCATTCATGGCATGACGAGTGAAATCATTTGAATAGAGCAAAATAATTTAGGACCAAATCTCAACACCTAGAGGATAACAAGAACGAATTGCCATTCCATAAGATCATAGGCTTTGGAAAAATAGTTTTTTATAAAGATGACTTGTTGAAGCCGACAAGCCCATTCCATACCTTCCCAAACAACAATAATATTGTCCAAGATGTATCTACTCTTGATGAACTCTATTTGCTCAAGATGGATGATAAGAGGAAGCAAACGTTGTAGATGAAAAGCAATGGCTTTGGCAATAAGTTTGTAAGAAATTAACAACATGATCAACCAACAATTATAGATGCCTACTAGATTGCCAAACTTAGGCATGAATTTAGTGCTTCCTTTGTTAATAATGTTGTCAAGAAAGCAACAATTGTATGCTTCCAATTAGACTTAGAAAATATTAGGACCAACAATGTCCCACAAAGTTTTATTGAATTCACAGTAAATTCATCACAACGTGGTGCTTTGTAATCAGCCATAGTGAAAACAACTTCATGATGATCAACTTGGGTGAGAAGGGTCACACAACCCACTATGAAGTTGGTCACACTCATGAATTGCTTAGGAGAAGGATCTCAACCTTTGAAGACTTGTTGATAATGGTGGATAAAGGCCTAGAGAATGTTAGGAAGCTTGATAAGAAGTTGATGGCCCTTTCTCATGCTCTTGATTTTCTTGGAAACATGAGAAGCACACAAGGATTAGAAAATTCTTTGGAAACCCTATGCTCAAACTTAAGCCAATGAAGACAAGCTTTAGTTTGAGCCCTCCAAGTATATAATTATCAACAACTTTATTTTTTTGTTGGAGCTTGACTACTCAATTACAAAGTAGGAAAATATATTTGCTCTTCTAGCTTAGTAAAGGCATGATAAAGCTTTAGGGTGGTGGCCTCATATTAATGGCACCAAAAAAGCACTAGTTGGTGCCCATATATGTGCAAAAAGCAAGTATGCTTGATGACATCATTCCACCATTGAATCCAATCATCCCATGGTGAGGACATGGCTCAAGGTTCATATATGTTGCATGTGCACAAGAGTAGGTTTATGACTTAGTAGTCATATATTGAGAAAAAATTTGTGTTTTCCACCTTGGGTGTGACAGTTTGCCATTCAATGCAAAACATGATCAAAAAATGGTTAAAAAGACAATTTCTAGCAAAGGTTAGATTGGAAATGGAAAACAATTACCAAAAATAAAAGGTGAGTTGACCTAACAATATAACTTTGTCAATCTACTTGAGAACCATTTCAACACATGAATGAAGATTTTTCCATGTAACCAAGCAGAGTTGGAATGATGGGAGGTAAAATTGGGGTAAAAAATCCCCAATTTATTTTGCATGTAGTACCAAGCTTCCTATTCATTAGTTGTCCAATGCATAGAAGGTTGCTTCATTTATCAAAAGCTAGCTCAACCATATTAAAGTACCCACATATAACCAGAGATACAGTTGGGAAAGATTCAGTGACCCAACACCAATGATTTGATCTTTCAACATCATTGGAAGCATAAATATTGATATCCCCAAAAGAGTGCTTATTAATATTAAATAGGGACCATAGGGAAAAACAAGTGAGCTAACAACTCTAATCAACTAAATTATGTTGTCATTGAGGAGAAATGAAAGTAGCAACATTACCACGACCTAGCTCATGATTACTATGGAAAAAATAGCTAGAAGGCCATATGACACAAGAAATAGTTGAAAGAAAAAATTATGAAATCTTTAACTCTTGCAAACAAAAGTATCCCACACGATATACTTTCTTTTGAGGTTTGTTAGACCCCAAACATTCCTTGAAAGAAAGTTCGTGGAAGATGGGAGTCAAGTGGTATGTCATTGCTATCAAGCTCATCAAGAGCTTTGTAGCTATTCTTCAAGGATTGGGATTATTGGGCCATTATGTTTAATATGATCATAGAGAGATTTTATCCAATATTTTGTATTGCTGTTACAAGATGACTTTCACAAGAATTTACATATAGTAGAGATACATCAAATTTTAGATTCAATAATAGCATTTGAGTGCTGACCCGATCTTTGGAGAGTCAAAGCGCCAATCAAAAAACACATTTACCCATTCCTATAGCTGTATGGCACCTTTCCAACATGGTGTAGTCCCCAAATGTAGTGTAAGACAGATATAATTATTGAAGTAGCACTAATAGTAGGTTGCAATTCTCTTCATACAGCTGGATTAATTTGATTTCCAATATGGTACGACAAATTTAGACAAGACCAAGGTACCGCTAGGTTTGTATGCTCAACAATAATAAAATATATAAATTTAAATCCACTTCACTCTGCAGCTTTCAGATATAGCAGCCATAAATCATTTGAATCCATAAACAAAGATAATACCTTACTTGAATCATGCAACACTTGGTGAAATCTGTGTAATTCCACTTGCAATCAACTAGGGAAGATATGTCACCACTGAAACTGATTTCCCATAGAGTTTCCATCTTAAAGTTTTGCCCCAACAAAAAAACTCCAAATCCACAATAGAGAGGAATAAAATAAACATGAGCAAATGAACTTCCAAATTCACTTTTTATATATTCCTAGACGACTTTTTAAATTCTCGATTAAAATATTTAATTAAAGATCAATAATTTCACTTAACTCACCTTATTAAATTAATCAAAATAAAACTTTCGATAATTTGTTAGACAACTTTAATTAATTAAATTCATTCTCTGATGTCTTGAAATTAACCTATAAAAATAATATAGACTAAATGGACATTTTCGACTACTTTGGCAGTGAACATTACAAAGCTAAACACAAAATCGAATGCAGCCATATCAAGGTTGTAATTTAACCACAACATCTGCTAGAGTAGACTTGAATGAGTGTAGATAAGTCAAATGGAAGGACATAAGTAAAAGATAACATTTCCTCAAAGAAACTTTGATTGTACAAAATTTAAGTGAATAGACTTTTATCAAAATCACTGAATTGCTTCCTATGAAAGTGCATGAATTCCACGAACCACTTAATACCATCATCAATCTCTTGCAACTGCAAAACAAGTGGGTGCCTAATCACAACCCCAACTCATTCCAGACACAAACTAGGGCTGATTTTTGTGGTTTGATTGCCAACTAGCTACTCTGTCAAAATCCCATAAAAATAAATTGTGACATTTTAGAACCACTAACTAAACCCACTGGCTACAATTAGTGTAAACAATCTGGAAGCAAATTTTATCTGATTCATCAGGCAAAATATTTCCTACAACTTCAATCCCAAGGTACAACTTAGAAATTACAAGTTAAATGAACTACTTCGGAATGTATGAGAAAAAATTCTCTGTTAGATCACAATGCATAGATCTGTCATTGAAACATTTCCTAAAGCTTAAGAGGGTGCTCAAATTTTGCCAACGAGCTTTCTACGAATTTCATAAAAACAAAAATCTTTAAAAAAACTCTACTAAAAAGAAAAAAAATCTCATAATGGAGTTAGGGTTCTATTAGAGTTGAATTTGGGTTAGGGTTTAATAAGGGTCAGGGTTATAGTTCAAGTTCTATTAGAGTTGAATTTGGATTAGGGTTTAATAAGGGCCAAGGTTATGGTTAGGTTTCAATCAGGGTCAATGTCAAGGCTATGATTCAATTAGGGTTAGGATTAGGGTTCAATTAAGATAAGGGTTTGTGTTATGGTTATGGTTCATTTAGAGGTATGATTCAATTAGAGTTTAGGGTTAGGTTTATGGTTCAAATATAGTTAGGATTTAATCATGGTTCAATCAAGGTTAGGGTTAGGGTTCAATTAGTATTCAATTAGGGTTCTAGGGTTCAATTAGAGCTAGGGTTAGGAAGAAAGTTCAATTAGTGTTAGAATCAAGGCTTAATTAGGTTAAGGTGATAGTTCAATTAAGGTTAAGGTTCGAGTATGGTGAGGGTTTAATTAGGGTTAATGTTTAATTAGAGTTGCGATTAGGATTAGATTAGGATCAAGGTTCAATTAGGGTTAGGTTTAGGGCTAAAGTTTAATTAGGGTTAGGTTTAGGGTTATAGGATAAATCTTCAAGTTAAGGTTACAATTAAATTTTGATTAGGGTTCAAATAAGATTAGAGAATTAGGGTTAGCATTCAGGTTTAATAAGGGTTGGTGTTTAATTAGGGTTAGGGTTTAAATAGAGTTAGGGAGGATTAGAGTTAGATTAATGTCAAAATTAGGGTTAGAATCAATGTTCAATTATGTTAGGGTGACAATTTAATTAGGATTAGGGTTCAATTAGGGTTAGGGTGACAATTTAATTAGGATTAGGGTTCAATTAGGATTAGGGTTAGAGCTAGGGTTCATTTAGGGTTAAGATTAGGGTCCAATTATATTAGGGTTAAGGTTTAATTAGGATCAAGGTTTAGTTAGGGTTAGGGTTAGAGTTAGAGCTAAGTTAAAATTAGGGTTAGGGTTAGGGTTCAATTAGGGTTATAAAAGAACTCTTCAAGTTAAGGTTACAATTAAATTACGATTAAAGTTCAAATAGGATTAGGGTTAGGGTTCAAGACTAATAGGTGTTAGCATTAAGGTTATATTAGGGTTAGGGTTAGCATTGAATTAGGGTTAGTGTTCACTTAGGGTTACGATTAAATTCTAAAGCTAACACTAATTCTAATTGTAACCTTGATTGTAAACCCTATTTCTAACCTTAAACCTAAACCTAAACCTAACTCTAACATTAATTGTAACTTTAACCCTAACCCTAACTCTAATTAGGTCTCTAATACTAACCCTACCCCTAACCCTAATTCTTACCCTAACCTTAATCCTTATCCTTATTCAAATCATAACCCTAACCCTAATTCAATCTCTAACCCTAAATGAACCCTAGCTCTAACCTTGATTGAATCCCAACCTTAAATAAACCCTAGACCTAACATAACCCTAACCCTAATCTTGATGCTAACCCCAACCTTAGCTCTAACCTAACTCTAACCCTAACACTAACCCTCATCCTCATCCTAATCCTACTACTGACCGTAATCGTAATCGTAATCCTCATCCTAATCCTAATCCAATCCTTATACTAATACTAATCCTCATCCTCATCCTAATCTTAATACTAACTCTAATGCAAATCCTAAACCTAATCCTAACACCAACCCCAACTTTAACCCTAACCCTAACCCTAAATAATTTAAAGTCTTACATGTTGCATTGCGAATGCTACTAGCATATATATATTAAATTAACTTAATATATAAAATACACTTGGAGATATCCTTCTCGAGACGTCTATGATGTGCTAAGAAATAATATAGACTAAATGCATATTTCTGACTACTCTTTGGCAGAACATTACAAACCTAAACACAAAATACAATGCAGCCATATCGAGGTTGTAATTTAACCACGACAACATCTGCTAGAGTAGACCTGAATGAGTGCAGTTAAGTCAAATGGAAGGACCGAAGTAGAAGATAACATTTGCTCAAAGAAACTCTGATTGTACAAAATTTAAGTGAATAGACTTTTATCAAAATCACCGAATCGCTTCCTAGGAAAGTGCATGAATTCCATGAACCACCTGCCACCCTCATCAATCTCTTGCAACTGCAAAACAAGTGGGCGCCTAATCACAACCCCAGCTCATTCCAGACACAAATTAGGGCTGATTTGTGTGGTTTGATTGCCAACTAGCTACTATGTCAAGATCCCATAAAAATAAATGGTGGCATTTTAGAACCACTAACTAAACCCACTGGCTACAATTAGTTGTAAACAATTTGGAAGCAAATTTTATCTGATTCAAGAGGCAAAACATTTCCTACAACTTCAATCCTAAGACACAGATTATAAATTATAAGTTATTGATCAAAAGATTTTTGGATTAAAACTGTGTGTCAATTTTTTACATCAACGTTTCGGATCATACTTCGTGATCCATCATCAGAATGCAATGCAGATAGAAAGGAGTGAAAAAAAAAAAATGAAAAAAAAATTGACACAGTTTAAATTCGGAAATCTTTTGCTCAATATTGTCATAGACTGTGGAAACAATTACAAGTTAAATGAACTTCTTTGGAATGTATGAGAAAAAATTCTCCGTTAGATTACGATGCACAGATCTTTCATTGAAACATTTCCTAAAGCTTAAGACCTTGCTCAAATTTTGCCAACGAGCTTTCTACGAATTTGATAAAAACAAAAATCTTAAAAAAAACTCTACTAGAAAGAAAAAAAGAACAAAATCTCAAAAATCTCCTCAGGAACAATGATAAGAATCACGAGATGTGTTTAGATCTGTACAGATAATCTGCCAATAACGTGCGTAAGGGTCGCAATTTGGACAGTGTCACTTGATTTACAGGCAATTGAAAACCTGAAGAATTTGTTTATGACATCTTCGATAAATTTAAGGTACTGTGACTGCATTTATGACATTTCCATTATTTTGGCTGTGTAGACTTTAAAGGAAGCTCTCGGTAGTAAGAAATGGAATTCATTGACTGACATTGGGAGGCCAGATTTGGAAGGGTTCTTCATTTCGCTTCAAGGTAGTCTCCGTCTTTATTGTATCCGTCCAAAACCTAGCCTGACCTTTCACTGAAAATTCAATCTAAGATAACATGTTTCAGATGCTCTCAGGGGATATAGTTAAGTTCAAAAACTGCAACGAATTTACTAACAATTGTCCTTAGTTGTCCATTATAGCATTCAGCAGATGTAATTATCAGCTGCCAACAAGGAAGAACACAGTTTAAGATGAACTGGGCAACTCAAAACACATTTGCAGGATATGCCAGCTCTACAATATTTTCAGGCATGGTAAACCACACAAAACAAAACAAATCAGCTGTATACTCAATTCAGACGTGGCTTACATATAGTAGACTCGCGTTTAACAACACAAAGGGGAAAAAAGACTGATATGTTTGAATCCGTTCACTTGAAAAGTAACTTCCCACCCTCATGCAGATCACAACACCTGTGTCCAATGTGCCAAACAACATTCAAGCTGCCATTGCTGCCAATAGAACTCTTAAATCACAAGCATTACTAGTTTGCTATTTCACTTGAAAAGGAACTTCCCACCCCCATGCAGATCACAACACCTGTGTCCAATGTGCCTAACAGCGTTGAAGATGCCATTGCTGCCAATAGAACTCTTAAATCACAAACATTACTAGTTTGCTATTTTACGTAGAACAATTTTTTTCACCTTGATAGTATTTTTGTTTGTTTGTACAAATCAAATATTGGAAAATTGATTTCTGTAATCAAAGGGTTAAGTTCAATTGGTTGAGCACAATTGTTGAGGATGATGGTATGTTCTTTGATTAGGCCATGCACCAAGGTTCAAACATCAGGAGGTATGGGATGAGGTTAGGATCCTGCCTTTGATGACTTTGGCAGAATGGATACCTCTTAGTGCTTGACTCTTAGTCGAAGAGGTATCAACATAGGTTTGTGCTCTCATATCAGATGGTGAAACAAACTCATGGATGATATATATTCTCTTTTAAAATATACGACTTAGAAATTTTCTCTTGCCTAGTAGGAAAAACAGAAAATGCAAACTTCAAAACTAGACCTTATTAAATTGTGCCTTTTTTTTTTGTTGCCTTGTGCAAATGTCAATGCTTACTCATATTACTTTTGAAATATCTAAAATTAAACAATGAAGAATTATAGCATCAACTCAAATTGGTTTTGTACATTTATAGGGAGAGGAACCAATAATGACAATAGTCATTATGGTGTAGTTGAGCAAAGGGTTTCTATTTTCTGAAATTAGTCGTCATTAAGTAATGGATAAAAATAAATCATTTATACAAGTCATATTAAAGAAACAATCAATCATATGATCACATAAGACATGAAATAATATATGCCTTGATGCACATGTTTCATACTAACTTGTTTTTTATGTGTTTGTGGACATCTCAGCCAAAACATAGTTAATGTAGCTACATAGTTGATGCTTAGATGCCCAACAATAACTTTAAATTCTTAATTATCTTTGAAAACAAGTTGAAACTTTTAGAGAAACTCAACTTATTGTTGAAGAACTTAAGAAATGTGAAGTTAAGGTGCACAACTACTAAGTCGTCCCATTATATATTATAAGCCTTTCAAGCTTCATAATATGCAATGCATTTTTACATATTGTAGACACACCAAGAATGTTTACTCATCTACCATTCATTAACTATTTTAGTTCTTTTGATAATTTAATACCTTAAGTACTCTTGTATCTCCATTTTAGTATAACTCAAATCCTTTTCAACTACTTTGGATAATCTCCCATGCTTCATATATTCATACTTTTAGTTTATTGAATATAATTGTTAATAAATAAATTGCTTTACATAAATAATTAGGCTAATTAAATAAATATAATCAATAATCACATTGTTAATTTAAATGATTAGATACAAATGGATAAGGATATCTAGTGTTGGAAACAACTATAAAGAAATCAATGTCTATATCACATAGAATCCAATCATCTAGGTACAAAAAGTAAATACTCTTTGATTGATGAAGTCAATTGTGTTCCATAAGTTCCTATGTGTCATTCTTGATCCCCATAGGGTTAAACTTGAGCCTCATGGAATTGATCTCAACTCACAAGATTAACCTGAAACAAAAATGCACTCTCAAAAATCGCTTCAACTTAATCTCTTGCATCTGAATGCTTGTAAGAATAGGTAGTACTTAAAAATACCTTTATTAAAGTTATTAGATCGCAAGGGTCATGTTTGTCAACCCCTTTTTCAGATCAACCCCTTTTTCAGATCAATTTTATGGTTTAAAAAATAAAATTAAAGATAACATTCTCAAACATGCAAATGGCTTAGATGATCATGACTCTTTTGTCCCTTTAGATTGAAGTGTGCATTGTTGATTTCTCCTAAATGAGTTAAGTGTATACTCAATGCCTTTAAATATAAGCACATAGAAAGAGGTCATGCAAACATGTATCAAGTTATCCTATAATAGCTAGTAGGAAAGGGTGAAAATTTAAATTTTGAATTAAAAAAATTAAAGTTGGGGTCAATCTTGAGGACCATAGGATCAATCCCTAATGGCTCAAGATGACCCTTAGCATCAAAGTGCAAATCTCGAGGCCAGGGTGAATGTATGGGGAGAGGTGTGAACGTAGATGTAATAAATGATGTATAGGTGATAGATATATGGGAGTTTAAATGCAAATGGAAAAGGAAAGGGTGTAATAAATGAGGAGTGTATAGAAACATGCAAAATAGGGCATGGATAAGAATTGGACAATGAGCCAAAGTTGACACAAGAGTATGCCACATTTTGATATGTATTTACATTAAAAAATTGTACCTAGTTGCACAAAAAACTAAATGAGAGATGGCATTGGTATGCAAATTTCACCATTAAATTTTCCCCCCACTTTGATGTGCATGTGGATCCTAACATGAGCATGCATTCCAAAGTACATGATCATTTTCACACATGCATGAAAAGTAGATTTTTATTTCAAACAATAAAAGAATATTTGGTCCATGTAAAATAATGGACCATTCTTTGAAATTGTGTTCTCGTCTTGTTTGTAGCTTGAGAACTTCATAGGAACTTACAAATCCATGCAAAGATATGGAATGAATAACTTATATTCAATGCCCAAATTTTACTAAGGACAAACCATACAAAGTATGACTAACAACTTTTTTGCATGTGAACAATTGCAACACCAATAGTGAAGCAACATAGTCTAACACATTAGTGTTTTCAACAAATAAGACAACATTAAACACAAACACTCTATATTTGGAATGTTAGGAAATGTGTCTCTACCTTGCTCCTATTGTTTAGCATGTAAAAATTGCAATTTTAGGCTATAGAACAATACACCTTATTTTTTAGGCTATAGAGGTTGTTTAAGGCCCTAAGAATAATTCCAAGTGTTCAACATCGCTTTGAGGGATGCCCGATATGCATATTTCTTCAAGATCTACATTTAAAAAAAAATCCCAAATGACCTTACAAATCAAAATTTATGGCCCAAAGAAGTCGATTCTCCCACATTTGATATATAAAAACATCTATGACACATAAAAGAGTTGTAAGATGGAGTTACACTCATTGAACAACTTATGACATGTGTTATGTCATGTCATAAGGCATCTTTGAATGGGGATAATGGAGCCAAAATGGAGCACCCAAGTTTGTGAGTAGATTATGATGAGTTTATGGAAATTGGAAGGAATATCTTATTTTTAGCTTGTGGACTCATCTTGTGATTAATAGTTGGATTTCTAACTAAGGATTTGGGCACTACATTTTGGGTGGTTTTACTTCATAGTTTCCTAATTAACACTTGATTGTTTCATATATTGTATCTCCTATTTATTGGGTGCTTGAGATCAAGGTTCTGATAATGAGTTTTGTAGGTAATGTTATGTCATCAAGATTACTCTAGATCTCTAGCTGGTGATACTCTTGCAAAGGCTTTGACTCTATAAATGTATTGTGACCTTTCATTACCTAATAATACATGAGTTGCTTTGGTGTGGGGTTTTTCTTTCGAAAGGGTTTTCCCCATGTAAGTCACAATGTTATGGTATATTGCTTTTGTGTTTATTTTCTTGTAACCATGATTAATGTAAGTTTTGCACACATCTGCTCTCATAGGTTAGTGTAGGAAGCATATTCTACACCTCTACTTCCTTTCATGAAATATATGTATAAATAAAACACAAGCAAAGCGATGACATCTTGACCTACTAAGGGTGGCACACATCATGATGATGATCTGCCATACACACAAATAAGCTAATAAAGGAAATAGCATAGCTAAATCAATTTATTTCCTTTAAGCATCAATTAGATGAAATAAATTTAATAAGATATTATAAAACAAATAATGATACCGGTTTACTAATGAACCATTAGTTGTCATTTTTTTCCAATATGTTGAGCAAATGCATAAGAGAGATAATAGTTGCAAATGTTGGATATTGCTGATATGTGGTTGTCATTGATGTCAACACTATTGGCATTAATGTCTTTAAGGCTGTATATGTCGAGGATATTGAGAAAACTGTAGTAAAATAAGTTAAAGGTTGTTAGTGAAGCAGTGAAGTTCAGTATGATGGATAGTTCAGTATATTGATGGTGAGAATTTGCAGATTAAAGGGTTTGTTGACACGTATATCTAGTTTATCCACCAAAAGTTTCAGAGGTTCGCATGAAGATTTGATGGAGTTATGAGTATCTGTGTTCTTACAGTTGTTCTGTTGCTTTAGTTGGTGTTCTTGAAAGAAGATGATGTGATTTTGATAATCTGATTTGTTGCGAATACTTCTGAGGTGATTCATGATGCTCGTGGATGTTTCTAGATCATGCTCTATCTGTGTTGTCGGTTCACATCGATCATTGTGCTCGCAATTGGTGATTTTCTTCTATGTGTTCATGTTTTTCATGTTCATGGCCGACAGGGTGATTGTAGCATGTTGTGGATCTTCAAGGCTAATTATTTATGGTGTTTCGTGTTCAAGACATGTTGTTTTGGGTCCCTACTATGTTTTGGCCGACATTGGTTGATTCACATTGACAATTGTTTATTAATTTGGGCCGACAGTTTGTACATGTTTTATATTTTATTGGGCCAACATGTAGTTGATATTATCCTTAGATGCGGATATATATAACCGATTGTTTACATCATTTGAGACATGCGAGGTGTGCAAAGTGCGAGTGCTATGTGTGAATAAAGTTCAGATCTTTCAAAGGCAGAAGTAAAGTGTGAAGAAGAGTGAGCAGAAGAAAGAGTGTTCATGTGCTTAATCGGAACTGTAATCAGGCATTAGCAAATGCTATCTTCTTAGTTCAAAATCTCTCGGATGGATGTAATCCGAATGTAACTGTAAGACAATGTGTCTTCTTTTGGGTAGTAAGCCTTTTTGTATTTGAGCAGTGAACTTTAAGCAGTGTGCCTGAATGCATGTGCATTCCCCATTTACTATACTTTGAACAGAGTATAAACTTGTGGATTAACCTCCACCGTGGTTTTTCCCCTAACAGGGTTTCGACACAAAAATCTTGGTGTTATGTGTGTTTTTGATGTGGTGATGGTTTTTGCTTTCATGTTTAATTATTAGATCTGAGAATAAGCTTAATAAGTATAATTTTCGAGACAACTGATTCACCCTCCCCCTCTCAGTTGTCTACCCTTGTGTTGCCAACAACACATGCATCTAAGTGCACTCTTAGATGTATAAGTTGATATAATGAATGAAAGGATGAAGTCCACATTCATATTGTTACCCTAACGTACTAGCCTTGCTTATAAATAAATAAGATAAACAAGTTCTTACTCTTTTGTGTGTCAAAAATGATAGAAAAATCTAACTCTTGAAGATAGATTGTAAACAGATCCATAGTGTTGTAGATTATTGTTCTTGTGTATTTTATTGTGTGTTGAGCTAGGAGAGATCTCTTAACGGTGAGGAATGTGGATTTTCACTCCTCTCTTTCCCTATTGTTGATTTACCTTGTACGCTAGGAAAATCACGAGGTAGATCAAGTTGAGAATATTATTGTTTCCAATGATGGCAAGGCATCAGGGCATGGCTTAATATTGCAATCTTATAGAGAGAAAATAATAGGCAAGTATAACATATGGCCCAAGTCTCGCATGATATTTTAGAGTGATATGTGCATGTGGGTAGGAAAATGTGGTGCATATGGTTATTTGCCAAATTTAATTGACGTGGTTATAGGCTGAACGTGTTGGAAGCCATATCTTTTGTGGATTAAGATATTGATCTAGGCCTTCTTAGAGGTTATTTCAACATAGAACTACTTTGCACTTGCAAGAGGATGCAAAGATGATTTGTTTTGATTCGTGAAGAGATTTTTTTGATCATTTTGGGGAAATTTTAGAACTTGGTGTATTTCATCAATTGCCAAAGGGTGAGATTTTTGAGCTCATTGTTGGTTTCTGCTTTCTTTTGCATTATAAACATTAGGGAGGCTACAAGTTATGTGATTGTTTTCCTCCTAGCAACAATCTATTTTTTTGTTCTAAAATTTATTTTATGGGAGTTGTCTCCTAGACAACAACTTTCTTATCAATTTTTTTATAAAAATTGAATATACATAACCCCACATTTTAAACATGCCAAAGCATTGATAAAACCTCAAGAAAACTACATGAGTAAATTTCACTTCACAAACATCAACAAAATGGCAACGTTTAAGATTATGTGACAAATTCATCACTATGGGGCATCATTTCCCATTGGAGAATTCTTCATTCTCTACTTCATGGGTTTTTGTTTTCGATGTGGTGAGTTTGTTTTAGTTCCAACACAAGAACGACTGAATCCATACTTGTAAATCAATAAATTTGATTTTCATAGGCAACAAGTATATAATTTTGGTAATTTTTACTAAATTTTAAGCAAGATGATAAAATATGATTTTCCTACTAAACTTAGATATCATAGAATTCATTCTTACACATTCTTATCAACATAAAGTAGATGAAAAATCATAATAAAATATTTGGCAACTATGTTAAGGTTTTCATGACGATATAGCCTTAAATCACATGATTTGTTGAATAAATTTTGATTCTAAAACATTTATGACTTGCTCATAGGTGCAACCATCCATGAATATACCTAACTACATATCCATATTTTAAAATATCAAGTGCAATAATTATGAAAACAATGTGAAAGTGTCCATACTCATTCAAACAAATCTCAAGACATTATTATTGAATTCCTTCAAAACTAAGTTACACATGAAATATATCACAAATTCTCTTACAAATCCATAAAATACATGCTTAATAATTTTTGACAAATTTTAAACATAAATAATGACCAAACTCCTTTTACAACTTGTAAGTCATTTTTCTAGCGTGAATGAGAATATTAAAAAGCAAGGTTAGAAAATCTTTTTTGTTAGTCACTCAACTCCATGAAGATGTAAGCTCCAAATTGATAGGAGAATAGCTACCTCTTGACCAAAGATGTAAGCAATCACCCTACTTTCTAAGAGAGAGTACCATTGATCCAAAACCTATACAAATATATAATGGTTTATGACAACATTGAAGAAAACACCATGAACACATAGATTGCCAAAAAAGACATAATAGATCATGATGATATTTGAGAAGAAGAATCATTGGTAGACGAGGCAACAAAGTGTCTACAAATAAGAATTCCAAATCCATATAGCAAGGGTTTTCAAGTTCTTGATTGGAATCTTATGCTTAAGTAGAATATTCTCCTTGAAGATGTAATAAAAGATTATACACATGCTATAATGCCTTGCCCTTTGAAGGATGTAATCATAGCATGCATATAAACATCATAAAGTCTTTTCATCATCACACATCATAAATCAACCCTTCTTGGGCAAGGTCATATCCTTCATGTGTAAAGAATCATACTCTTTGCCTCCTACATACATAATAGTCCCTTACACATGTTAAGGGAAGTCTATTCCAAAAGAAAGACTCTTAACAAGGCATAAAATACTATTTAAGCATACAAGTGGACTCATTAACACCAATACAATAAGCATTATAAAGGGGAAATAAACTTACATAGCTTAAGATTACATTAATGGATGCCAAGCTCACTTTTTGACAAAAGAAAAAAAAACATAAGTAGCACTTTCAACCTTTTCTGCATTCTCATGAAAATAAAATCATTTCTATCAAGAAGAAGAGATGACAACAAAAAGCATAAAATGGGACAAAATCTTGCCTCTTGCAAGCTTTAAAATCCTTGGAGTTGCATATAGTGATACCCAAAACTCTTTGGAAGCCCACACGAGCTTTCCCAACATCCAATCCTTATTTCCAACTCAAGAACACCCTTCCAATCTTCACAAATCCTTTCTAAACTTAAACCCTTGAGGTTTGATTTTTTCTTCTATTCTCAAGCTCCTCCAATTCCTTTTCCAAAATATAATAATGAAATCATAAAGAGACAACCCCTCCTCTTACCCATCTCATTTGATTAAACAAACTCAAATCTAGTTTACAATTCACCAACAATAGTTTGTCATGTGTCCTCTCTCTTCAAGGTTAGCCAAGGAGTCCATAAAGCGCTTTTTAGGATAATAAGATAAGTTAAATTTCAATAATAAAATAAAACCAATATAGTTATCCAAATTTAAATTCAAATCCAAATGCAAATGTAATGAATTGCAATTTTAAATGCAACTTGAGGGGTCAAACTCTCACATGCCACATGAATTCCACACGGGCTTCAAGATTATCCTCTAATTAAATAATTGTTGTCAATAAAAAAATAGGTGTTTGTTGTGTGAAATTTGGCTTTTGGGTTAGTATACATATCGATGGGATCTTCTAGAACTCTAGAAAGCCTTACATGACCATTTGGATGTGAATATGATTTTCACAACAAATCCATCCAATCACTTTCCAATTTAATTTTAAACATTAAAAAAATTAGTAAGAATAAAAAATCATTTCCTAATACTTAAAACACATTAGATATCACATATTAAAGCTGGAATAACATAGAAAATATTTACGAGGTAATCATAGGCGTACCTAAGGTTTCACAGTATGGGCATCGTGATAATATTGTTATGAACATATACATGTCGTTAATCATCTAATGAGTGGATTAAGATGGTGAACAAACATCCAATTTACAACTTTTTAAATGAACTCTCATTGCCTTATCTATGTATCATGTACATTCATTACACACACAAAACTACTTTGAATAATAATTGTTGAAGTAATAATCATAGCCAAGGAGTAATAATTACACACACAATACACATCATGTGTTTAGTGTTAGAAACATTCCTAAAGTCTATCCCAATTTTTTATCTCATAAATCACATCATAAAATGGATTATCCAATCAATGAAAGAACAATACATGTGATAAGCATGCATCCTAATAGACTCATAAATAATCTACATGGTAATATGACATATTGCAAGATTCACATATTAGATCTAACATCATACATTCATATCTAACATCTCAGCATAAAAAAGAAACAATGAACTTGAAAATATCTATAATCGTATGTGATCATTATATAATGAAAACTTTCATATAATCTCATATATAAGGTGTCATCAAAATTGTGATAATATCCTAATACAATGGGTACAAAAAATATATCAACAAAGGTGGGCCTCCTATCTATCATACAATTGACATAGGTACAACTAATAATTAAATTTTGTTGTCTGTGAAAAATAAGTATGAAAAGTGATGATAATACTTTTTCTAGACTTGTAGTGTAATGTGGTTCCCTTAAGGGGTGGTAAATCTGGTTTGCTTAGGTGTTGTAAAATTTGATAGAACTTTTTTCAATTGTGGCTATGCAATGTGTTAAAAATCTATCTAGAGGTATTATGACAAGTCTCTATGTAGCACAAGCAACTACCTAAAATATAAAGAATAATAAAATTAGTGACAATGTATGCCTCGTTTAATTGCTTGCATCCATTGGATGCAAGGAGTTGGAGGAGAGGGGAAATCATGCATGATAAAGAAATAAAATAAGTGAATGTGTGATCATGCGAGCACATATGATAATGAATATCATGTATAAGTATGTAACAATTGCCATAATAATCATTGCATGACAATCAAGTAACATGTATAAAAAATAAGCATAGTAGATCAATAATATAGTAGTCAAAAGCATATGATAATTGTTAGAAATACTATCATGTGATATTAGATATTAGAAAGTAGACATGTAAGTACATCAATTATATAAGAAACATGTGATGATAAAATGATAATTGTGTGAGCACATTAAGTGTGAGGTTGCAATGATATATCAACATGAAGCAAGTAAATGATATCATAAATTGGTGATAGGTGTTGCAAGGGACAATGTTAAGACCCTAGTATAGGAAAATTAAGAGATAAGGATATCCCCAAAAGAGTAGATAATGCCAATGTGGGCACATCAAAATGCATGATAATTATCAAGTGATAAGTGTGTAAGCATAAGTAGGTACTTGGTATGATTGTGATAGTGCATATAAGGGTAATAACCCCCAATAATCAACTCTTGTAATAAATATCATAGGTGGGGCTAAACACATGGCATAATAATTTAATACATGAAAAATGGACATGCGTGATCAACAAATGTTTCAAAGTCAAAAGGCAATCATCATAAATAATTGTGATAATGTAAGCTCTAATATGTGTTAGATGTCATAAATGTTGTTTGTGTTGACTATGTTAGGAAAGGTGTATCAATCTTGCATCCATATGTTAAAAATACAAAAATATAATTTTTGGGCTAATATAATACAAAATATAATTTATGGGCAGAGGTTGACTTTTCCATTGAAAAAATATCAAAGCATGCCTTAATTAGATCAAGATAACTATAGAAACATGAAGCTCTATGACATTTAATTTAAAAAATAGGTTCATTTGGCTTCGTAAATCAAAATTTATGACCTCTAGAAGTTAGCCCTCCCACATTAGAAATGTAAGAGTGTCAACATTATATAAGAGAGTTGTAAGAGGGACTTACACTTGTTGATCAACTTATGATGCATGCTATAACACATCGGAAGACATCTTTCAATATAGATAATGAAGCCAAAATGGAGTGCCTTGGTTGGGTGATTGGATTATTACAAGCTTATGATAGGTGTAAGGAACATACTATTTTAGCCTTTGGGCTCATCTTAGGATTTGGGGTGTTAGATTTTGAATAGGCATTCAAGTGCCATATTTTGGGTGGTTATATCTTATGGTTTCCTAATTACCATTTTGATTCTTTCATGTATTGCTTCTCTTATTTATTGTGTGCTTGAGATGGAGGTATTGATAGTGAATTTTGTAGGTATTGTTATGCTACTATACTTACTTTAGATCTCTAGTTGGTGATACTCCTATAAAGGCTTAGACTCTGCAAATGTATTGCAACATTTTATTACTATTTAATAATACATTGAACTGCTTTGGAGAGTGGGTTTTTTCTCAAAATATGCATCATTCGATGAACACAAATTTAAGGGGATACAAATAAGGTTATGTCATACAAAATAATTAACATTAAAAGGGTAGATAACAATGTCACAAATAGGTAAAATAAGGTGCAACCTCATTACTGACCATTACCCTAGATGTATTGCTAGCACATAATAAATCCTCATTAGGTATATGTTCATCGTTATCACATGCCATAGTAGAAATAAGATCAATATGAGACTCATGGACAAATGAGGGAAGGATATCCAATAGAAATGGGTGAGAAATAACCATGTCTTTGAAAATGGGATAAGGAAGGACATGCTAGAATAATATTTACATGGATAGTACTTTCTTATCCATGGAAGAACAATACATAAATACATTGAGGATGAAAGGATTATGTGTCATAAATGATAGGAACATGTCAAAATAAAAATTGAATCATGTATCAGCAAGAGGATGTGACGTATAAGGATCCATGGAAAAAAAACTACACACTCTAAGGATGGATAAATGGGATGAATTATGTAAGAAGTAATGAAAGGATAAAAAATGATATGGAAAGATATCTCAAATTTGATATGAAATTAAAGAAAAATATTAATGATTAGATCTGGAATTGTAGACACATAAATTGTCCTAACATCATTCCATACTAAATATTTCATCATAAAATAAAATAAAAATAATTATATTATTTAATCAGTCTGGTTCATTGTCAACTAATTAAATAAATATTATTTAATTATTCTATAACCCAATGTCACATTTAATTGAATTTATTACCTCAATTTCCACTTCACATCTAATTATATAATATTTTTATTTAATTACTTCAATTTCCACCTCACATGAATAATAAAATAAAATAATACTTTATAATGTAATTTACCTATATTCCCTCCACCATTTCCATAAATAAGTGCATTTCCCTCCCAATTTTTTGGTTGCATCATATTAATATTTTTAGTAAATGCAATCTTAGCCATTCATTTAAAACAAATTGAGTCCAAACCCTCCATTTTCTCTTCAATCCTAGGAAAGTAATTTCACTCTATCTCCACCATAGATCTCATACTTGAATCCTAATCATCCATCCTTCTTGCCAAAAATTATAAATTGGCACATTATTCTATGCAAATCAATCAATCATCTCTAATAGGTAAATGTTGCAAGATTTGTGAAGTGAGAGTTCAAGCAACCACATTGCATCCATTGAGAAAATCCACTTGCAACAATGTAATTTGAAATATTCTCTTGTTTATTGTTTTCAAATTTTCATTGTGCTTAATCTTGAGGTGAACATTAGAATTAAGTCTTTGTTTTGTATTTTATTTCATGTTTTAACTTATTTTGAATTCATGTTCATAAGGAAAACCCAATGAATGTAAATCTTAGGATGAAATAGGGATTACACTATTTATCACAAAGCCTCAAGGAAAGGAACAAATTAATGAAGCACAAGTAAAAGGGATAAAATTCAAATCAAATTTGGTGTAAAATAAAGAAATTAGAAAAAAAATCAGATTTGATAAACCTAATTGGATAGAATGACAAATGCTTAATGCAAACCCTAGTGGAGTGTATGCATGCTAGGTTCACCAAAATGTAAATGAATAAATTACTTTACATAAATAATCTAGGCTAATTAAATGAATGCAATCAATAATCACACTATTAACATAGTTTTAGTTAAGGAGCTAGGATTTGATAAATTGAATTACTAGTTTCAAAAATTAAATGCAAGTGGAGAAGGGTACTTAAGTTTAGAATCAACAACGAAATCAAAGTTGATGTCTCGATGCAAAATCTATTTGTCTAGGTACAAGAATTAAATGCACTTTGATTGATGAAGATGGTTGTGTCAAAATAGACCCAAATTTCTTATGGGTCAATCTCATGCTCATTAAGGTCAAACCTAAGTCTTGAAAATTTTATCTATATTATAGGATCAATCTCTAACTCATGAGATCAAATATGTATAATATAAACTTCTAAAAATTGCTTCACCTTGATCTTTGGTATTCAAATGTTTGTAAGGATAGGTAAAATTTAAAAATACCTTTGGGGAAGTTGTTGACTTGCAATGGTCATGTTTAAGTATGTAGACCCCCTTTAAGGATTGAATTTATGATTCTAAGTGATTGATCAAAGAGAAAATTCTCAAACATGTAGATGACTTAGATAATTGTAATGTTGAGTTTGATTGTTTTATTCTTTTAAATATTGAAGTTTGTGCTATTTTTTGCCTTGTAGTCCTCTACAAATTACTTGTACATTAAACATGAGCACATAGAAAGATGTCGAGCAAACTTGTGTCAAGTTGTCCTATAATGGCTAGTAGGAAAGGGAAATAACTTTAGAATTCAAATTTAAAAATTTAAAGTTGATGTCAATCTTGAGTGGCTTGAGAATGGCTATAAGAAGAAAAGTGCAAATCTTGAGGTAGGGAGAATGTGTAGGGATAAGTGGAAAAATGTAACAAACAATGTGTAGGTGACATATATATTGGAGTAAATTCAAATGGGAAGAGGATAGGGTGTAGTCGGTAAGAAACATTAGGAAATTGGTAAAATAAGATATGGATAGGGATAAGACCATAATGCAAACTTAACACAAAAAATATCACTTTTCAATATATAATTACATTAAAAATATTCTACCTTTAAATAGTCACAAAACTACCTTTAAATAATCACAAAACTAAATAAAAATAACATACATATGCCAATTTCACCATTACAAAAATATTCCAATCACCAAAGTAAAATATAATACTATAGTTTAGCTCTTCTTACACATAACACTTGTAAACACTGAAAGCAATTGGACCTAATACATTTTCTTACTTATTTACTAGGTTTCATGAATCAACAAAACAAGCTAAACCATCCCCATACTCTTTATATGGTCTTACAATATTTATAAATTCATTATTGCCATGTTGAATCTAGTAATATTATTCATTTTCAGTTGTATTATCACTCAATTTTATCAATGATATTTACATTTTTTGTTAAAGTTAGATAAGTTAAAATTATAGATACAATATTAAATAGACAATTCTATTTTTTCATGTTAAATATACATCTTTCATAATATATATTTATAATTTTAATTTTATAAAATATAAGACATGATATTTCCAGTGTTTGATAATGTTTCTAGATATAAATTATGTAGAAATTTTCAATATCAATGTTTTATATCTCATATTTTGTGATACATCATTAACAAGAGGATAATTATTAAACATATTTTTTATTAATTTTTTATATTATAAATTTGTACATATATAATTGAAAAATATAATAAGTAATTCCTCTATTCATTAATATATTCAAATGTTTGAAAAACATAAATTATTATTTACTTTATGAATTTTGATTCCAGGTATGCCTATCAATTTTAGGTGGAAGACATATTCCTATAAAAAGTGATCGAAATTTCTTTGTCCGAGCTAAATTGTTGAGAAAATGGGCAGATTTCAAAGTGGACACCATTGAAAAGAGCAGTGCAACAAATACAATAGATTGGAAGCAATCATGGATTATAGAGTGTGAAATTGATACAAATGGATTGACTTTAGAACTTCGCTCACGTTCTAAAATTTCTTTGATGGGAAAAGTACAGGGTTCCAAATTAATAGGGTCTTCAAAATTTGAATGGAAAAAGTTGTTGGAGTCTCCTACGCTCCATATGAACAAATGGGTTGTTGCAATTCCATTTGATTTTCCTAAGGACCAACAAGATATCCAACCAATGTTCCATGTTGTTTCATCTTCTACACCTACTAAAGTTGGACCTTATTTGCTAAGAATGGTACATGCAAGACCTACATATGATATTGGAGAAACACTTCAAATAGGGGTTCAACAAAGGGGAAGATGGATTAGTAGAACAATTATTGATCACACAAAAGATGAGATATTTGTGGTACGAGTCAAGTAAGTTTAAATTTCTTCTCATGATTATTCATTTATATTTATTTTAAATTCTAATTTAACTATTGCGTTCTAGAGTGACATCATTAAAACATTATGTTGTGACTATATACACAAATAAAACTAAATCATAACTGACATATATGGAAATCTAAAACTATAAAATAACTCTTAAGCAAATAAAATAAAATAAATGAACTCTCTAGTATATAAAATAACTTTAAGTAAATAAAAATAAAATGATTTCAATATCTCTAAAAGAAAATAAAATAATTCTTCAATAAATAGAATGTAAAGTAAATTGACTCTTAAGTAAATACAAATATTTCTTTAGATAAAAATAAATTCTTAAAAACGTTTAAAGTAATTTTTTTTTAAGTAAATAAAATAAATTTGATATCTCACATTTTTTAATGAATAAGTCTTTTTAACTTTTAGTTAGTCTAATAGATAATAGTATAATATTCATAAAAAAAGTGGCTAGTAAAAGACACATCTTCAAAGTCTAGATAGGAATAAGTCCAAACAAGAAATAAAAATTCATAGGGCCAAAGTCCAAACATAACATAAAAATACTAAGAAACTAAAGCAATTTTAGTAGGAGGGTGTCTTTATCATCACATTTTCCCTAAGCATCACTAGAGGTAGGATTATCATCAACAAGGTTTGAGTTAGTGAATGGACCCTCTTTCTTAGGAGTATCCTTAAGAGATTGTTGAGCAAGTAGTCGAGAAATGACCAACTCTAGTTGCAAAACCTTGTCGATGTCAACCCAACTAGGAGCACCACACTCATGTGAGGAGGTAGAATGAAGTTATGTGGATTGGGACCAACCATGATTAGCATTGTCTTTGTTTCTTGGGAGCTAAGAGCCACAAAACAAGGAACCATGGCTTTGTTTGACAAATTGGCTACAACTTCGCAAGCATCCTCAAGTTGGGGAATAGGAAGGAGGAAAAATTATAGCAATAGTGAAAGGGTCATTTCCTTAGTGGTCCAAAAGCTCCTACAAATGGGCCACCTCAATTACAACTTTGCTAGTTTGTGCTTGAATTTGTAGAAGAACATTAGAAAAAATCACAACTTTAGTGTAGATGAACATTAGCAAAATATCTTGAATTTTTTTAGAATTTCTATCTTTCCAAATATTGAAGAGCATCTCCCCCCTAAATGCATTCCAAATCTAGGTATGTACTTGCAATGGAAACAAGGCCAACCTCTTAACAAAACTATATTCCATGAAAAATGAGTAGGCCTAAAAGACATGGAAAATCATGAATCCAATTCCAAGCTTCCTTCGCTTTGGTGCAAAACTAGAAAAGATGTTTTAGAGTCTCTAGTTGTCCATAAAATGGATAACAAAGTTGGGGAGCAAAACCAATTGGAAGACTTTGATAACTAATACACCAAAAAGAATGATCAAATATAGGCTCAATACTAGCCAATTAGATAGCTTGTAATCTATGATCCCAAGGCCCCATAGAATATTGAACATTTTAGCAATGATTTAGTTGGCCAACGATAGGAAGATGACAAAAATTCATAAATATGATCTGTTGTGGGGCATATAATTATGAAATGGTGTATCAGGATACCATTTCTAGTCATTCCACCTTGAGGCTTGACTAACCTAACCTCAATTTTATATATCATTTGAGGAGGAATGAAATCAATAATAGTTGAAAGGTATCTTGATCTTGGTTAGATAATTTGCATTTTATTTTAATCTTTGTCCTAGAAGGAAATTCTTGGTAACTCTATGAATGAGATCTAGATGAGTTTTGATGCCTTGTTTGAAAATTTTTAAGCCATGAGTCCATGGCAATTTGGCTAGAGGGTAGCCTTGACAAGAAAGAATAGGAGGCCACCAAATAAACTACTAGTTGATTGAAAGGCCATTGTAGGAAGTGTTTTCCACCTAGAGAAGCCAAGGCTTGAAAGCCTCCTAGGATTTTCAAATTACAATTTAATAATAAAAGTTCCTTAAATTTAAATTGGCTCCCTCATGGTGAGAAGAGAGTTGAAGTCCACACCTTTCCATACTCATCATTGAAAAGGCACACCTAAGCTAATACAATGCTTGATGAATTTTTTTCAAGCTTCATTTCCCTCAAGATCCCTAACAATCTATTTGGCACAAAGGGCAATGCCCTATTGGTGGATTGAAAGCAATCTCAAACCACCAACCTCATGGGAAATACAACAATATTCCCAACATGATGAAATCCATGGTGCCCATCATTGAAGGCCTAGAGAGTGTCTCTATTTTTTTCAAATTTTAAGTAAGAGGCTTTGGAGGGCACAAAACAATAAAAATAGTATACATGAGTGACAACCAACTCTTTAAAACAAATTTTGAATTTTTCAACCAAATAAAGAGGCTTGGCAATCCAATAATTCATCCTTTTCTCAATCCTAGCAATAATTGCTTGTTAGAGGGTAACACGAGAATCTTATGAAGCAAAGGAAATGCCTAGAAAACAAAAAAATCCCCATGATCAATCTATTTCCAGCTAGAATTTTCTAACCAACTTGGCTTGGGAATGAAATATTGTCTATAGCATTGGGTCATTTTCCATTGGATACTTGAGCTAGAGGCGTAGAAAAAAGTATCAAGAATTTGAATAACCTATTTAACATTGGATTCATTTTCAATATAAGCGAGGAATGAATAGTTGGAAAAATGACCATTGACTAACTAGTTGGGAGAATTGGGAAGGGAAATCCCCTCAACCAAGGTTTGAGAAGCCACATGAGCTAATAAATAGCCAAAGACTTTTATTGTAAGAACATAAAGATTTGGAGAAAAATGACAACCCTGATGGATGGACCAAAAAATTCCAAATGGATTTTATTGCTGACCACTAATTGTAATGTAGGTTGAGACATCAATAAACAACTTTTGCACAAATGGAATAAATGAAGGACCAAAACTAAGTTCTTGAAGAATGGCAAGAATAAAACACCACTTGATACAACCATAAGCCTTAGAAAAATCAATTTTGATAAAAATAGCAAATAATTGAGAGTGGTGAGCGCATTCTATTCCTTCCTAAACAACAAAAATATTATCTAAGGTAAATCTAGATTTGATGATCCCAATTTGTTTAAGACCAATAAGGCAAGGAAGAAGAGGGCCAAATCTTAAGAGTTAGAGGTTTGGCAATAATCTTGTATCAGACATTCAACAAAGTGATAAGCCACCAATTATAGATTTCTTCAGGGTCTCTAACTTTATGAATAAAATTTTATATCCCCTTTATTTATTAAATTTCCTGCAGATTTAGAATGAAAGGCCTCAAGATAGACCTTATGAAGATAACCACCCATTGTGTCCTAAAAGGCTTTGTAGAATTCATGAGAATATCCATCCAAAATAGGAGCTTTGTCATTAGACATTGCAAAAATAATCTCCTACAAATATTTTGATGATAATCTAATCACAAAGAATGCATTATGAATTAGAAGTTTGGTAGGTAACCACAATTAGGCACTGCTTCAAAGTAGCAACCCTAGCCAAAGTGTACTCTTGATCAACGAAAAATTACTCATAGTGTCAAACAAAGGCTTGAAGAATGTTAGGAAGCTCATTAAGGAGCTATTGCCCTTCCATAATTTGATTAATTTTTTGGGATGTGTGAGAAGATCACAAATTCTAGGATAATTCTTGTAAGAACTTGTCTCCAATCTTAAGCCACTGAAGTCAAGCTTTGATTTAAGCTCCACATGTAGTGTGAACATTTGCAACCTAATTTTTGTGGCAGAACTAAGCCACTCTAATCTAAGTGACCAAATTGAAAGGTTGTGCTTCTAATGTGGTGGTGGCTTGGTGAAGCTTTGAGGTGCTAGCCTCGTACGACTAGTGGTGGAAATAGGGTAATTGGTGCCCATAGATGTAGAGAAACTAGGAATTACAAGTGATGACATCATTCCATTAGACTATCCATCCATTCTCATGCATGGGATGTGGCTCCAAATTACAAACACCTTAAATGTGACTAGATGTGGCCTTGTGATTGAGAATGTAAATAAATATGATGAATATGCATTAAAAAAATATTTTCACATAGGTCTAGTCTATGTCCTTGTTGATATGTTGGTGTGGCAATGTCATCCAGTATGATGTTTTCCTTTTCTAAGGATGAACCTTAGACAAAACAAGAAGCTTTGAACAATTTATATATTAGTTGACACCATATACATTTAGAATTACCATCATGTGCAACATATACATACATATGGATTAGAAGATAAATGTCAAATAAGAGTAACATCTAGTTTTCATAAAGGTAGAAATAGATACACTAATAATAATTCCTAATAATTACATAATATTACCTAAAATCCAAGTACCTCAATTATCAAAAAGTGTTCTTGTCAAATTAGAATTGTTACAAAATAAACTATTGAATATTTAAACAATTCAAAACTGAGGTGTTACAATCATGCATTAAACTCATCCATGCAAAGGCATAAAATGAGTGAAAAATACTATAAGGGGTGCACTTTCTCCTCCACATGGATTATTTTTGATAGGTTCAAATATTATAGATAGTGTGGTTTCTCGAAAGGAGATAATATTAGTCTCATGGTTACAGTGCTCACAAGAGCTTGTATTGGTCCCATGTTGATGCTCATATGAGTATAATATTTGTAAATAAATAGTAATATAAAAAAAGATAGCTAATTCACATGTGATTATTTAAGTTAACGAACTACTTAATATGAATAGATTAATAATTTGTTGATTGTACTATACCAATTTATGGGGGATTGATTCAATATTAAAATATGTTTAAGCTCAATCAAGAGATAGCCTAATCTAATCTAAAAATTAACTAATTGATATGTAAATGGAGCTAGTATTGTTTTGGACTCCATTGTAAAGTGATCATTGCAATCCTAAAGAATATTTTTTCATTTTTGAAAATAAGTCTTCAAGGTATTGAAATTTGATCTTCCTTCATATTTAATCATCTCAAAAGAATATTTAATTTAAAAAATGTCACTTCATTTTAAGTGCATATGCAAAATTTATGGCTTCCAAAAGTTGGAGGATGAAAAAACTACTAGAAAGTGGCAATTTTAAAAATGTTAAGGTAGTCTTAAAGCTACCTCTACTAAAAGAAATACATTTCTTTGTGACAAGAAACATTCAATTGCATTCCACTTTTTTTTCCTTTTTCAACCTTTTGAATTTTGTGTATACACTTCTAAAGTATAAATATGCTATTGTAAATTAAAATAAACATCATTGAGAGGGAATTTGAAGTAGGTCATGGAGGGAATTAATGAATTCCATATGAGATCATAATTCCAAGTGAATAATTTGTATTTGTAAGGTGATTATATTTGTTAGAGAGTTTTTTTAGGGGTTTTAGGGATTGAATTCGCCAAGACTTAGCTACGTGTCTGCCCAATTGGCATAGGATTATAATACTATGGAAGTTGTAAATTTGAAAAGAGTTTTAGCTCAAGTTTTGTTGGAATTTTATCACACACACGAGGTTATTAATGATAAATCTCTTATGTTCTGAATTGTGCGCGTTGTTTTCTCTCATTTGTGCATTATAAGTTGAGTTAATTTATTAGAAAGTTTATAACACTTCATTTATTTCATTTAATCAAATTATTGATGAGGAATATCCATCTTGGTTTACATATCAAGTGGTATTAGAGTGGTTACTTTCCTTTTCAGAAGTTGTTGTAAGTGATTTTTATAGTTCATTCCCACACAAGATCAAGTGGAGGAGATATATTACCTTTGCAAAGAGATATTAAATATTAGAGGCGAAAAAGAGAACTAGGAAGCAAGGAAATTATATAAGAGTTCTTAGATGAGAAATTAAGATTCTCTAAGATGGAAGATTACATTGCAAACATATCTTAGTCAATGGAGATTATGAATATCCTAATGGATTCTCTCGTGGAAAACATATTATCTTTAGAAGTTATCAAGGGAAAGTGGAAATCCCACTCTAATAAAGAAGAGTCTTCATATGGTGAGATATGGTGAGATGAGTCTTTCAAATTAACCCTATTTAAAGTAGAGGTTGAGATTGATATTGTGCCATTCAAAGGAGATGTGGAAGTAGAGAATCTTGACCATTGGTTAGTACAATCGGAATTATACTTAGCATTCACTCTTACCTTCAGAAAAAATACTTGTTTGATAGGTTGAGATTAGAAAATCATACTTTAAATTAGTTTGAAATTCTCTTTTACTCTATGAAATTGAGAAATAATATCTAGTTATTTCAACAGATCAATTTAAGAATTTGATTAAGAATTTTTTTTATCCTATTTGCCATAGAGAGGAAAAATGGATGGAATGACAATTTTTGAAATATAAATGAGGATAAAGTGTGCAAGATTACAATAGTGAATTTCATAGAAGGGCCATCCAAGTGAAGAAATGTGTACAAGATGAGTATCTCTTGATAAAGTATATTTGAGTCCTTAATATTCATCTTTGAAGGTCCTTGTTTTTTATTATGGGAAAAATAGGTTTTAATGGGACTCGAAATCCATTACATACATGTTTTGAAGGGACCCAAAACCTTGTCCAAGTAAAACAAGTTGCTATAAAGATAATCTACATACCATCATAAGCCCAACAATAGCAACACGAAAGCCGCTAACAAGGTTTTGAAGGGACCTCAAACCCTTTACAACCAGGTTTTGAATAGGACCTTGAACCCTTCAACAATCCGATTTTAACAGGGAATGAAAACCCAAACCAGAATTGAAGACTGCTTGAATCAGCCAGGCAACAATCAGCCTACAACAGCCAGACTGCAGCATACCATCCACTCAATATTAGCAATATTGAGCCAACCAAACTCCTCATCAGATTAGAGGGGTTAGAGAAAACCACTGAGCATTGAGGAGTAGCTAACATCATACTGCACCATCCAATCTTGAAGCTATCCAAATAGGTGAACATTAAAAAGGCATCTCCCCATGATCACTATCTTGAAGTAGATTATACTCCATCCTGTCCAAGGATAAATGGAGATAATGCCAAGAAAAATAAGTTAAATTATAAAAATACTAAGAAAAAATATGCACATTATGACCATTGTAATAAATATGGTCATATTGATTCATCTTGATGGAAGCTACATCTAGAAAAATCCTTAATGGATAGGTAAAAATGATAAGAAGATTGTTATTCTCTCCATTGAAAATTATATAGAATGTAAGGAAGTTAATGTACTTCAAGGGTGAATTGTATCCACTTCAAGTTAATTTAGTTCATTGGATTAATAAGAATTATTTAATATACTCAAGTTGAGGGTGTTGTGATTGATACACTTTTTTACTATTGTTCACAAGCTAAAATCATATCTATCTTGATTTGGTTGAAAAATATGGTTTATAAAATATAATTTGTAGTGGGGAGGGATTTCCAAGTTGGTAAGATACTTGGGGATTCCCTTATCTATAAACATCCCTTTGACAAATGTGTGGGACTGAATGTTTTACAAGTTTGAAAAGAAATGTATTAATTTGCATAATCATTATTTTTCCCTCACGTGTAGAATACAAGTTTGTGAAAATATTCTTTCATCCTATTAGTATATATTATATATTTGCATGGTTGTTTAATAGTTTCCATGTTGAGAAGATTCAACAATTATTATAGAATTATCTCTAGTCTTATGCAAAAGGTAAAAAAATGGCATGCTATGAATTGGGATTGGTGTTGTTTGAGCAATAATGAAGGTGGTTTAGGTCTAAATAACTTGAAGGTCTAAGGTGTGGCCTTAGCTACAAAGTGGATTGTCTAGGCTCTTTCAAGAAATGAACCTTGGAAAGTGTTGGTCATAAGCATTATTTAAATGGATGTTCGAAAAAGTAAAAATCTAGTTAAATTTTCACCCATATTTTATTTTATTTGATGAGTTCCTTGTGAAGCCATTTAGTTCTAGTTTTTTCTACAATCTATGGAGGGCATGGGATTTTTTGAGAGGTTTGGTTAAGGGGTATAAGACTTTAGCAAGAGATGAGAGAAAAATATTTAGCTTTAGGTCCATTTGGTGGGGCCTCTTTTGGAATAATAAACCCCTTTGTATATTATAAGAATGTCCAGGTAGGGTATGGAATGGTAAAGGTGTTTAAGTCTTTGGAGAGTTTTTTTTGTTAAAGGGAATATTACAAAGTGAAATAGTATTAAGAATAAATATTCTTTGCTTGATACCCAAAGAAGAACATTCTTCGTATTGAACAAAGCATTGCTTAAATAAAATTATTTTGTAACATTGAATTTTAACAGATTATTGAGAACTTTCAGTGGGCATACAGTTCTACATTATATGACACTAATGATCAAATTGTATGGGCTATTAGTTTCTTCCAAAGAGGTGCTCACCCATGTTTAGACCAAATACGGTTTGAATATTGATGATATAAAATGGGAAAAATATCATTAATACCTATTGGAGCAATTTTTTGAGCTTAAAAATCTTGCTTTAGATGATTACCTCTTAACAAAAATCTCGTTTTTGGTTATTCTCTACCCAAAGCTGACCTATGACTAAGTGTAATATTTATAATGTTTTTGGAACATGTGAGAATTTTTTCTCTGAGTGTAGCCATGCAAAGGGTATTTGGTCACTGTTTTTGGGAAATATTTTGGGTTAGGATATTAGAGATAACTTATCTTTACATGCATTTTTATTTGGATTTGTGAATGGATTGAATAAAATACTTAGTTTTTTGTTGTCATTTTCTAATGATATTATTTGGATTTTATTGAAGAAGATAAATGATGATATTTTCTAAGGAAAATGAGGCATTTTATAGAGTCTTCCAAAAGATTCTCATATCTTGAAATTGTTTCATAGATTATAATTAAAATGAGCATTTTGAAGAATGAGTTCATGAAGCTAATTTATGAAGGATTTTCTATAGTTTATAAGTATGAAATCAATTTTGTTGAATCTTGGCCTCATGATGTGTGGAAAAAATATGATTTTTTGAAAGTAATATAAAGAGTCTCAAAGAGAGTATTAAAATTAATAATTATGAATGGTTTGTAGAAGTTGTTGATAAGGTAATTAACCTAGAGATCGCCAGGGATATGGTGTTTATGTTAGGAAATAATGCGTCATATCCACATTCTTAATCTATTTCCTACATAACCTCATGAGAGAAAAGAATGCATGCAAGTAACCATAATGCATAGATCAAATAGGCAAGCCACAAGATAACACAAGATATACCTTGGGAAAACCCTCAAGAGGGAAAAACCTAGCTTCCAAAAGCATCCATATTCCATCTATTATTTAACAAATAAACAATACATGCACTTACAAGAGTTACCATGAATACTTTTGAAGCATCAAGCCTCTCTAATGTATCCTCCATGTGTCCAAGCATGAATCCACACATCCCATGCCATGATTCACATATGCACTCCTAAAAAAGACTCAATAATGACAACCCACTCACCCAGCCAACCTTAAACACTAAACATGTGCTTGCTTTTATAGATACAAGCTCCACAAAAATACAACCAAGTGGTAAGATAAAAACATGTATCACAAAACCACTGGCCCCTCATTTAATATTGGGTACTAAGTTTTCACTTTATTTAATATTTCCCCAATATTAAATTGCTATCCCATGTCTCTCACACATTAAATAACAATCCAATGTTACAATACAACATACAAGTGGTCCCCAAATAATTACCTAGTGTGATTAACTATGCCTGCTAGGTGCATCACAACTAAATATTTATTTAATTAAAACACTATAATATAAAATTTTATGCAATGGTGTACAACACCATATCCCAACAGTTTCAGGACTATAATTTCAACAAAAATGGCAACAAATTGATAGTTTCTCCTCTTATTGGTGCTTGTGGATGTGACACCTACATTGAATGTAACAATTAGATATGTTTTTGATATTAAAAGCAACATAAACCAAGGTATTGACCCTATAAACAAAAAGCTCGAAGGCTAGAAACTAGGTCAACAAACCATAAACAACACTTTAATAGTGCATACTCCAAACATTATAGAGAGACTTTAAAAACATAACAGAGAAAGGAGGCACCGGTGCCAACATAAAAACAAAAAAATAGGCCTAGACTAAGAGTTGGCCCCAATCTTCAGTAAGGAACTTGTAGAGTTCCTTGTGACTCCCATCCTTTTCACCTACTTTCTTCAGCTCCTCCTACAACACATAGAGTGTGGTGGACGATCTATGCATCACTTTGGAATTTAATTTAGAGAGGCTCACCATATTTTTTTCCAGTTCTAAGACCTTCCCCTTGAGTTCAAAAATCTCCACAACCGTAGAAGCACATTGGAAACAATTATGGGCCTCACTAGGTAGGTCCATCAAGGTGGTGTCAGTGCTATCAGTGTTCTTGGAGTGGTTGTCACTATTGTTCTCAAATCTTTTCACATTAGCTTCATCCTCCTCCTCATCGCTAGTAAAACTCTCCCCTTGATCCAAAACATCATCCACTGCCTCCTTGTCACAAGGCATTGGTCGGTCCGCAAGCTTGTTTGGTCTTCTGAGTTGCGAACCATTGGCATCCTTCACCTCCTCCTCCTTGGGTTCCTCCACATTTTTTTCTTTCTAGATCGACCTCCTCAATCAAGATAGAGTCGAGGATTTTTTCTGTTTCTTGGTAGGAGTTTTTTGTTTCCCCACCTAGCCCCATTTGCCCATGCACTAAGTAGGGGTGCTATTTTTGAGGTCGTAGAGACCTTGAGATGCCTATGTTTGACCATAATTGGGAGTCTTGAGAGTGGTTTTACCTTGATGGGAGCTAGGAGGAATGGTGGTAAGAGGAGTGTCATTCAAGGAGGGGGGTTTACACAAGATTACAATAGGGGGAGGCTTGGGTAGCATCCGGATGTTGAGGGAGTTTCTGTTTTCCTTTAGATTTCCCTAGGGTAGCTAAGATGGTCCTCACAAGGGGGGGAGTCAGAGGGCGAGGGATCATCAATTAAAACAACCTTAATTTGTTTGGGAGGGAACAAAGTGAGGTGGAAATGGTAAAGACACAGAATGAGCCCCTAGTGGAGGGGGATGGAGGATTTTTTTGAACATTTCATGTTTAAATCTAGAGCTTCCTTTATGGAATTTTCCAAGGAGGTTAACAAGTAAAAATGAAAGCTTAATAGGGAATTATCGAAGAAGTGGTTGAGAAGGGGGAAATGATAAAGATAACATCATTTAAACCACCCTTCTAAAGTAAAAAACTTCAATATCATTAGACATACCTTTTCCCATGGCGACAAAAACTTTTCTCTATCAAACCCACTGTGCAGTTTAATGGGATTTTCACCACCTTTGAAAAAGAGAGATAAGCTCTCATTATCAACCACTTTCTTGTGCTTCTTCCATTTCTTTCACTTGGTATTCATACTAGTAGCCTGGGCGATAACTTCTTCATCAACATTGAAAGGAATTCTGCCAATTTTCACTTTCTTGTTATCCCAAGAGTGGGAAAATTGAATTGCAAGAGATGAGTTCAATTCAAACCCTATCACCACCCATGCTATATCACCAGACCAATAGAAGCTGCTAAAATTTCTCTAACTGTGTTGAAAACTTAGAGAAAAACCAGAGAGCTGAGCAAATGCGAAATGACCACCCATAAGATACTAAAGGATTGAGATGCATGCCAGAGTAATGATGATTATTACTAGGAACCATCCAAAATAAACTTCAAATGTGTCTCATAGAGCCAAAAATACAAATAATTAAAAGGAGACGGATTAATGTTGCATAAGCTATCACATTCACATCATTAATTAAATCCGTAGAATTATGGGGAGGGATGAACTGTGATCTCAAGAGTTTTGTCAGGGATCCGAAAAGTACACTAGTCATTATTACAATGCAAGGTTGAATTATACTATAAAACCATAGTTTGAATAGATGCTATGTTGTTAGGCCAAATGTGGGGAAGCCAAGACAACAGAATGGCCCACCATACCACCCTCCAAACCCTTCTAGATATCAACCCAAAACCCCACGTCTGAGTCAACATCCTAGTAATCAGACAGCAATAGAGAAACATAACAGTCTTGTAATTAAAAAATAACATATACAAATTTGAATTGGGCCAACCAAACCATACCCCATCATCTAGAAGTTGAGCATGAGGAGAGGGTTCTAAGCATCCCGACCATTGAAACCATTAACCATCATTACCAAAAAATGGGGTAATGCCTCTTTGAGGTAAGGAGTTTTCTGTTATGTTTGGGGAAGCAAGAGAAGCTTCACCAACACCTTAAGGAAACTTGGACCATTCCCAAGCTTGCCATAGCATTAACAACTCTGTTGCCTTCCCTATAGGTGTGTGTAATCTCAAGCTTGTCAAGGCTTAGAAGGAGTTTTTAGAGGTCATTTATGATATCTTCCAAAGCTCAGCTAGGGTGAGCTGATTCTTTAACCATATCAATGATTAGTTTTGAGTCCCCTTCAATGAGAACGTTTTTGATACCAATAGATAGTGCAATCTTGATGCCCCAAAGAAGAGTTGTACCCTTTGCCCAATTATTAGTGCAAGAACCAAGGCCTCCAACATAACCTACCACAACTTCCCCCGAGGGGGATATCAACATTCCACCCCCACTAGCCATACCTGGGTTACCACAGGCAGCACCATCAAAATTAAGAGTACACCATCCAATTGGGGGTGGTAACCATTTAGTATTTGGCCTGGCCATCTTCTTAGTGATTTCAACATTGTAGAAGGTTTGAGGCAATCCCCATTGTGAATCTATGTTAGATTCCAAGGGGAGGGGGGAATCCGAGCAAGACTAGTGACAAACTAAGATGTTTTCTTGAAGGAGCTTAGAGTGAGCCGAGAAGACCTCTTCTGGGATTTTATGTATATCCCAAAAAAATTGATTATTTATTTCCTTCTAGAGGCTCTAGCAAAGGTGTGGAGGTATTTGCTTCCATAATTATTTAATGAGGGGATGGTGGAAGGGGATCACTCAATCATCCATAAGGGATAGCAACCCTTTATTCATGGGCTAACAGATTTGAAACTTTTGCAATAGAAATCCCCAAATTTTGTGAGAAAAGGAGTAATGTAGGAGAATGTGAGGGACCGTTTCCTCATCCATTCTGCATAGGATACATCTGTTCGGTAACTAGAAGCCACACTTGATGAGGTTTTCTTGCTTTAAGATTCTATTGTGCATGGCCATCCACCAAAAACAATTGATTTTAGGAAGGAGATACATTTAATCCGGACTTTCCCCAAACAACATTAAAGTTGTCACCCTTTAACAGTAAATTGTAAGCCGATTTGATAGAAAAGTTCCTCTTAGGAAATTTTTCCCAAAAGAAACAATCCACTCTAGGGAAGATAGGGAACCTGACCTTTCAAAGATCATGTTGAAGCATTGAAACACTTTGGAGGAGGTGATTTTGTCCTTGGCAACACATCTAAATATTTTTTCAAGACTTGGCATTCAATAGGTAGTTAGAGACCAACAAGCTGAAGGAGCCTTTAGCCAAAATATGAAGGTATTTAAAAGTAGGGTGTGTTGAAAGAATGAAGAAGTTTGTCATTAATGAGTTTTCATTGATGTCAACACTACATGATGGATGTCAATCAATATGATGAATGTTTACAAAAAAGTGATTTTGCAAAGCTTTTCTGGCTAAGTGTCTACAACGACAATTTCATCACACAGTGCCCTTGGGTAATTTGTTTCGCATTTGTTCACCTTATTAGATCTACTTCTACAGTTCTAGCATGTTGTTCATGGATATCATTGGCATCTTATTTCATAATTTCAATTGTTTTGGATAAGTGGTTCAAAAGTTGCAAGTAACAAAAGTTTGATAGATATTGTTTACACAGTTTTCTGTGTACTAGCTACTACTTAACTAGTTTGCATTACTCCATGGGTTTGAGTTAGACATTGCATTTTTGGGAGAGTGCTTACTGGGGTCAGTACATTGTATTTTCCAGTTGGCATTGCATTTTGTGGTCCACATATCCTATGGTGAAGATCAATTGGAGCATTTTACTTTTCGATTTTATGCTTGGCTGACTCGAGGTATGCAAATAGTTATGAAGATTAAATATGTGTTGCGAATGGAAAGGGGAGTTGTTATAGGTCCATGCCGACCTATATTTCTTGTGTTTTGGGCATGAAGGCAATTTTGGTTTGAATTGGGTGCTGACAAAGCACGTTTTGTATAACTTGAGGCTATATCTAATTAGGCTAACCTAATTGATGTTTGTGATGGAGTTTGGTATATAAGGTCAATTTGAGTTTATGAAAATGAAGATCATTTAGATGTGTACATGATCCTATTACAAGTTGTAATGCAAAATCTTGCAGATAGTGAGAATAAGTAACGAGTGTTGAGAAAAGATGTGCGAATACAGAGCAAAGTAGAGACTTGTAATCTAAGTTGATTATAGTGAGTAATGAGCTTCAAAGGGAATTGAATTCAACATATGCTAGATGTAATTTTCTCAATTCAAATTCTTTCTGTGAAGCCATCTCTCTCTATCTTTCTTTTATCTATGAACAGTGAGTTCACTTGGACTATGAATCCTATTAGCAATGAACCTTTCTGTAATATCTTATAATCAGTAATAACATGTTGTAAGTTAATCCTCACCGTGGTTTTTCCCTTTTTGGGTTTTCCACATAAAAATTCTAGTGTTCATGTGTTGTGTGTGTTATGGGTTGCTTATGCTTTCATTCCTTATAATTGTTAAGTATGCTTTGGAAATTGGATGGTTAGTAATTAGATGGTTTAATAGAATACCGATTCACCCCCCCTCTCAGTATTGTGTGTGTTCAACAATTGATATCAGAGCTTGGTTCCTTTGAAGAAGTTTAATTGCTTTGGGAAGATTGCATGCTTGACAAAGATGGAGAACTTAAAGTTGCCCTTGAAGACCTTGACAAAATTGAAGTTGAAAGCAAAGATCTGAAAGAAAATATCAAAGAAGCAAATGACTACATGAAAAAATTGAGAGAGAAAATCAAGAAGTTCAGAGAAAGACTTAAGGAGGTCAATGAACAATTGAAACAAGCAAATTAGAACATCATCAGATTGAAAGTGCAAGTGGAAGGAAAAAGGAGAATTGAGGAATGTCTGAATGCAATGGTGAAAAGAAAGACTGATGAATGTACAAAGCCTGAACAAGAAGTGGTAAATCTGAAATCAGATCTAGAGAATGTTGAGAAAATCGGGTCATCTTAGAACGAAACATCTAAGAACAACAGTGCCTTCAGTGACTTTAATTCCTTCAAAATTCCTCAAAGAAATAGACTACTATGCCATAAAGTGGAAACATGTATAGTTGATTTCCCACATTAACCGTTTTGAGAAAAAGTACATGCAGACTAAATCAGATTCAACACTTATGCACAGATTCAAATTATAGAATCAAACAATATGGAAGACAAACAAGTGAACACGCAGATTTATGTGGGGAAAACCCTTTCGGGTAAAAAACCCCACCCTCCAAAAGATTGAGCCATTGTATTATTAACCAACAAACAAAGTTACAATACAATCTCAGTCTCATAGCCTTTACACGAGTTATATCTTGTTTCATCTAGAGAATATAGGCAAAAACATTATTCAGAACCCTCGCACTATTCCAATGTTCTCACACAACATACAATGCAGATTCATTTATAGTCGATTCACTCAACCAACCTCTCGGCCAGCATAGCCTCACGAACACCACATGTTCACATTCTTCTTTGTTCTGTGTGTCTCAACGTTCTCATAGTTACAATGCTATGTGCATATCGCTCGAACACTCACACTGATCATTCGATCATACAACCATCGAACCCATAATAGTTACAATATGTTGCAATGTATAGCAACAATCATAATCGATTCATTCTCTATACAGATGGTTCAGTTCAGTTTCCTCTATTGAGCAACTGTCAAACTTCCTAGTCATCAAATGGCCATCTCCAAGTCAACAATCATCCTCCACTATTCGGCGTACACCTCAGCAGTCAACCAAGTCAGCTTCGTTCAACCATCACGTCCAACTAGATAAATTTAAATGCCCTTTGCTCTACCGCAGCCAAGACACAACACCCTCTCAGTGTGGCGGTGACTACACCGCACCACCACATGCTCCTCCAAGTCTTATTGCGGTTTGGCGGTATACCGCGCTACTGCTCGCCATCCAGAAGACCCCCGAGGTATGGCAGTATACACCGTGCTATCGCTTGATAGGTGCAAAGCCCTCACGGTATGGTGATATACACCGCACTACCACGTCCTAGCTTGAAAACATCCACGGTATGGCGGTACCACCACACAACCTCCAAACAAATAATTCCTTGCGCTATTGCCAGGTAGTCTAGAGACCCTCGTGGTATGGCGGTATGCCATGCTACCGCTCGACTGTGAACAGGTTCCCGTGGTATGGTGGTATACACTGCACAACTACACCTCAGCCAGAAGGCTCCCGTGGTATGGCGGTAACCGCGCTACCACACCTCTTCCACAAACACCTACCGGTATGGAGGTAAAGGCATGAACAAAGGGAGATCCGCCAAGTCCTTTAGCATAGCTTCAAGCTTGCAAGTTGAGGCACACTTTCCAACAAGCTCCCACTTGATGAAGAATTACTAGCTTCCCCCAAACTCAAACTTAATGAAGATCGTAGGCCCCTCCAGTTCATACCCTGTTTAATAGATTTTAGGACACCCAACCAACATGTTTCCATAGATAACAATTTATCAGACAATCTACAACATAATCAAGTATCCAACTGTAACTAAACACGGTCTTCCATGAAACCACATAGATGTTAAACATGCTCTCATGCTCCGTCAAGACTTTTGCAACGACATCTAAGATGTCCACTGTTCAGGTAGCAATCCATGTCATCCTCCAACATGCCACCTATGGAAGAAAGGTACCAGCCAAGGTGACTATGCACCAGTCCAATGAACACAAGCAAAAGATCCCAGTGATATCAACAACAAAAACCGCCATTACTCCAAAAAATAAAAATAAAAATCAGCTAGGACAATAATCAGTTTGACTGCTCCTATCCAGCTGATAAACCCACATGACTGAAAATAGCACCCACAACAAGTGCTAGTTCATCCAATCACACATACCTTCAAGGTATCCACATTAGTAAACTCATGCCAGTAGCATAGCCAACCCATCAACCATAGATACAAGCACCATGTACAAACCGATCGAAGAAGACCAAACACATCTAGGTACTCCCACTGCATGGGTCCAAATCTAAAAGATCAACGACATAACAAGTCTACCAATTGTAACACATAGAAAGTATAACCATGCAGTACTAAGGAAATATCCATAATGAAGTGCATAACCTGCAACCAACTGCTACAAGAATCATTTCTCTCAACAGTCTTCCAAAGTTCTTCCAAGTTCTTCAACACCCAACATAGAAAAAGATAAAGAACCTTCAAGTTACCACTCAAAACTTGAGTGAAAACAAAATCTTCGACCAAATCTCAACCAATGTAAAATGAAATCAAACTTCCAAGAAGACAACCAAGACCAAAGAGAGAAACTCTGCACAACATATACCTGTAGAACATCCTCCTACATACACCTCTAAAAGCCAACTATGACAAGTATGATCTCATTCACATCCCAAAGGAAAAGCCATAACAACACCCAACCATTCAAACTTAACATATGTAACATGTAACAAATCATGGATGTAAGCCTCTCAAAGAAGATCAAACTACTTCATTTCCCATTTCAGGAAAATAGCCCATATAACTATCTCCTACTAGCTCTCATAAAAAATGATATAACACAAAGGCTCAAGGAAATAAACTATGTTGTCCACCTTCCATTATGAATCCTCCAGAACCTTAAAACAACAATTCAAGATCCATATCATGAAAGAAAACATCAAACACATCTGAAAGATACAATGGGAAAATACCTCTCAAATCAACTTCACTACCAAGAAGACCAAGAGTGGGAAAATAAAATGCTCCTCCAAGATATAAAAGTCACCATGACTCATCCAAGAGAACTTTCCTCATTGGTCTCTGTTGAACTCACATTCAACCAAGGTGTAGGCTACTTAGAATTTCAATTGTAATCAATACCTTTCTCATCTCAAGAGAATCACAGCCTCACCTCATTCTCCATGTATCCATGAGCACTAGGAACCAATCATCTCATGCTAAACTCCAATCTGCATTACTGCACTTAACATGATGTTCTCAAGCATATGGCCAATGTACTCAAAACATAGAGAAACTCTAGACCATTGTCAAAGCTCCAAACATATGAAACAAGAACTTACCATGACATCATGATATACACATCCGCCTTAGGAGATACCATGCTCCAGGTGACTTCACCATGGTCTCAAGAGCAAAGCCTCATGCCAAAACTCTAATGCACAAGCAAGAGTATACATGACATCAAGCAAAGAGAATTCAAACCACCATCACCTATCAAGCACCACCAACACCTCAGCCGAAGACTCCAAACGTCCTCCATGGTTCCAAGATGTTGTACATCCTCAAATAGTGACCATGCAAATGCGAAAGAACCCTTCTGCAGCAACAGGATCTAAGAGTCCCTCCTAGTAACATTTGCAACACTCAAGAAGATCATTCACCACCAAGTGATGAATTCACAGTCACTGCTAAAGCTCCCACTGAATCGTGGCATCAAAGCTTTCCAATCATCATGACCAAACATCTGCTGATCTGAAAAAAACCTCCAGGCACAATTGACAACATGTCCATCTGACAAGAATGCCAAAGAACACCAAGATCTCCAAACCACGTAGACCACATCATCACTGTCAAAAGCTTACACTATAATTTGTGTCAAGCTCTGCATGACATCGTGATACACATGCTACAAGTCCCCATAATTGACTATTCAGGTACTCAACGCCATCCTTCCTCTCATCCAGAAGCAACCACGCCAATGCACAAGTGACCATAGACAAGGCCAACTAACAGATCTACACCAACACTGAATCAACCTCACAGATATATATAGTCCACTTCTAAGTTATCTCATTGCATCCAATGGGTAGCTAATCCACCAACCTCATAACTCGAAGATGAATCACAACAAAAATGCAAAACCCATCATCGAAATGGAAACTACAAAACTAAGATCTCTTAGAGAACAACAATGTAGACAAACTTGACTCAAACACCAGATCAAAACCAAATCCGATTTTCCAATCACGTCCACAACTCAAGCACCATAGTCTAGGAAACCAACGAGCAAACACTTCCATGTAGAACTGCAACTATCTCATCCAGTAAAGCCTCGAACAACCAGGGTCTAGAAAATAGTTTTTACCAATAGCTCCACAAACCCAGAAGTTTTTTCTTGACCGTGCAAAACCTATAAAACCACCGTGTTTCTAAAACACCCACACACATCCATATCCATTGCACATCTGGACAACTGAAGAGTCTGCACACAACCATCACGGTTAACCAAAATAATGAAATAACATGAATATGCATCATAGACTTTTTAGGAAAATCTATAAAAAACCTTCAGAACTGTTAGGTCTCAAAAACACGGGTTTGAACCACAAGAGATTGACAAGATCTTAACACATTTTTGGCTAACATACAAGGCCAATTAATGTGATTGAACCTTCTACTCTTCAGGCTTTGCTAAACCTAGGTGGGTGTACCTATGTAAATGATGCAGATCATTTGAACTATGTTTCCTACTTGATGAATCTATCCACAATGGCAATTTTACAATGAGAGATGTGATCCTAATTTGGTATGAATTGTATAAGCAATATCAAGGTATAATTCAATATGTTCAGTTAATAGATGTGAAGTTTTGAAATGAATTTAATGAAACTAAATAAATAAAATGGGTGAGACCAATGACTTGTTGGGTAAAATGGAGTCGAATGAGAGTCTATGATGAATGGCTTCTATTTGGCAGAAATTCTAATTGTTTGGCATACAAATATTAGTTTATAACTTGTATAAACATGCAAGAAAGTGATTGACAATCCCTACTAGAGACGAAATATCAATCCTAATTATATGATTCTTTTTACTGATCCAATTGACACTTCTAGATTATTGTGATTGATCAAAAGGAATTTAATTCTTCTTTAAAGAAACCAAATAATCACATCACACAAGTACAACAAATGTGTATTGAAAAATTGAATATATACTTGATATATCAACTTAAATAACGAGGATACATTAAGTTGGAGACCACCATATAATTAAATAACTCTAACAAACAACAAATAGAAAAATGGAACCACCGAATCAAAGATCTTTCATTGATTTCCTCAAAATTATGCTTGCAACATAGTCTTTTGAAATGTAAACATTATGGAAACTTTCTGCTATCTATCTATCCTATCAACCTATTCTAATGCCCTTCCTCAACCATCAAGAGTTCAACATAAATATCAATATTATGAAAAGGACACACCTCTTCATAAGAGTTTTGAAACTAACAACAATAAAACATAAAAAATAGTCTCTAGTTAGCCACAAATGAATTCTAGTCATATGATCTAGATAATCTTTTCTCCCATGGGTATCAGCATCTTCTACTACATTCCTTGCTGCTATCTCCATGATTACCATATTTTCCAGGTGCTCATAGGTATCATCCAATGCAGAGTCCTCATTTTTGGTTGTATCCAAAGCTTTCTACAATATCAACTTACATTCTTCTATCCATATGTCTCTGTCTTTCTGCTCTCCTTCTTCTGTGAATAGTGCAAGAACTCCTTCCTTTGCAACATCGACCGATTCCTTCGTATATGGTTGAAGTTCATCGTGGTACTTCCGGTGCTCTTTCTGAAGATCTTCAACAGCTATTATGATTTTGTTGTCAGGAGGATCTTTACTTTGAGCTTCTTGGATTCTTTCATGGATTCGGTTATTAACTCTTTTATGCTCTTTGACTACACTATGGCTTTGGGAATGAGTTCCCCATAGTTTGTTCATCCAAATCATCAAATTAGAATGCCTTTTCTACAATACCATAGAGAGTGCCTCATACCTCGCCTTAGCCAAGTGTGCTTTCTCTTGTCTGCCTTGAGAACTTTTTCCCTATGGCAATAATCTAGCATCCTTCAAAAATTCATTTTCTCTTAATACTCTTTCATTATTGTTTTTGTACATGTCCCTTTCTCTTATCAAAATTTGAATCCGTGCTTTGTTTAACTTGGCCACATCGATGCCAATATCTGCAGTAGCTACAAGATCAGCTTCACCTACCTTCAGTGTCATCACGTATCCAAATGCCTTTTTTGTGTCAATGATCACATATTTCTTATGTGGAGGATACAGAGTCCAAATCATGAGATATTTCTCATCTGGATTGAACTTGGATCTGGTATATATTTCTATAACCCCTTCAAGGCTGATTTTGTGAGTAGTATTGTTGTTGTGCAAGAAACTATCAAAGACAAGAGCCGAGTTTAAATCCAAACCGGGAAAGATCATTACACCAGAGTCTTCTAACAATCTTCTTCCCTTTTCTGGAGTCATATTCTTGATTTCATTATCCACATCCTTCTTCAATGTATTCAATAACTTAGTTTCATTATTAGGTGTGATGCTTGTGACAAAATTTCTTATCTCTTTCCCCTTTTGTTTGTACAAGAACGACCTAAATTCAGTTGACCTTATAAATTCATTGTCAGAGACAAATGATCTATAAGCGAGCTGCTTGATGTTTGCATCAGAGTTTTCATCAACTTCCTGTTCTCTGCTGGAGGGTTGATATTTTTCAATTCTGGTTTTGGAAATCCTGTCATCATGACTTTGATGTTCCCTTCCATTAGTGGCCTCATCATTCCTGAAGGATAACATTTCTGCCTCTTTTATTTCTCTTAGTTGTTGTTCAATTTTTCTATTATATTCATCAATGGTCAATTTGAAAATCCGTCGTAATCACCATTGGTCCAATTGACATGAATTCAAGAGCCTTAGATCCTAACACTTGACATACTGAGAGGTAGGTATACTTTAAGTAAGGTTTGAATATATCAACATGAAAAGGTGCTCCATCATCATCTTCAAATGGGGCGAGGTTCCCATCTTTTTTGTGTTTATGTAGTGACAATCTTCATCCTTTTTAGGTTGTTTCCATCCTCAAATATTCCCTCTCCAAGTCTTCATACACAATTGGTTCATCACACAAGCCACTTAGGTTAAAGACTTCTGAAATTGCAGCGTTAGACACATATATGAACAGTTTTCCTTGCAAGTCATAGATGGCCTAGTTCAGGTCAGGGTTGTAATGTTTGGCCAGTAATTTCATCAATTCAACATTCACAAACACATTTGGAACAATCAATTTCCCGAAATCAAGGTTCCATGGGTTGCACACTAGTTCAAAACTTTTTCTTCGATGGTAATGAAACATAAACAATTCATACCCTCTGATAGATGTCCAAGTATCTCCTATGTATTTTCATTTATCCTCAAATTTTTCTACCTCAGACTTAATAGCACGAACCTCCTATCCCTTGGCCCAGAGCTAGACAACTGATCTATGAGGTCTTGGTTGAATTTCCTCTCTATTGGTTTTTGGTCATCGCTCGTTTCAGTTCTTTGTTTTTTGCTTTTGCTCTTACTACTTTCACCCTATTGCTTTCTACCCTTGGTTTTTTCAGAACTAGGGCCCTCCATTTTCAATCCTTTGAATCAAAATTTGTGAATTACAGAGGATTTTTCGTGGACTTACTTGTGAATTGTTGATCTTACTGTGCTTCTTGTTCTGCCTAACCTCCCATGCTCGCTCGTTGCAATTCCTGACAATTCTTTTTGTTCTCGATTTCTTGTATGATCATGAATCTCTTATGGAGTTCCTTTGTGTGGCCATTAATTTTAGCCTCTGTAATTGAATGCAACGGTCTTCTTGAAATTTGAATTTTCAGAGTGACGAAAAAAGATTTCATTGGTGAGACCCCTTTCATCTTAGGCCGAATTGTGTTTCTTATTTGGCGCCATCTCCGTTTATACAGTTTTGATTGATCGTTAAGACATAACTGAATGTCTCTTCGATTGAAAATATCCTTTTAGTTTCCTCTCTTGATTAGTAGGACTATTTGATTTTTTTACCAATGCCGTGTGACAACCCTTTCTATTTTCCTTTGGCTCATATTACTTCGAAGAGAAGATTGAAAAAGTCCTACCGATGTGTAGATGATCCGGTTCTTGATTGCCTTATGTCTTACCGAAGAGTATAAGCCTTTCGTTTGCCACCATCGGGTTGACATAACCCCTCACCAAAAGAATGAGATGTTCCGCCGATGTGCTTTAGTCTTCCTGATGTGCTTTCTTTTACTGCTTTATCAACTTGGGAATGATCGATGAGACTCTCCCCAAAATTAGTTTCATCGAAGAGACTTAATAGTTTCATTTTGATCCTTTATGTCTCATCGATACGTCTCTTGCTTTTATTTGGTTCATTCGGCTAAATTAGTGAGACCTTCCCCGGTACCTTCACCATTGGCCTGACTTATGAGATCGGTGGGATTCAAGAGTTTCGAGCCGAAGATGCTTGTCTCCTCGATATAACAGTCTTTTGATTTTATCGGTAGGAACATGTACGTCTCTCGCCGATGGGATTTCTATTGGTGTGACTTTTTCTCTCGGTACGTTTTCAAAGGATTCACTCAAACCATTTTGATTACACCAATGAACTCTTATCGGTAGGATGATAGGCTCTGTCCTACCGATCATGCAACTTTGTTATCGTATGGATCTTTAGTTTTTTGTGACCTAACTCATGCCTCACCGATTTGCAGAAAATGTTCAAATGAGGAACCTGTGATGTATTGATTGGGAATATATGTGGATGATTCCTCCAATAAGGGGAAATTATCCATGATAAGAGAAGCAACTCTGCTATATTATGCATGACATGGTAATGGTGCTGAATGATGAAATGACAAATGGCAATGAAGAAATATAAATAAAGCTTGAACACATAGCACCATTGCTTTTTGTTGTGACTAGGGGAACATTTTTATGCATGATGCCATTTTTGTGGGACTGTGGAATGGATTTTGTCATACTAATCTTATTGATTTTTATTTATCATAGCAGTGATGAGTTGAAAATTCTTGTGTGGGCTTTGAAAAAGTATTTGTAGGCTAGTGAAAATATGATAAATTTTATGGTTCCAACAAGAACCAAAGAACATGAATCTAAAGCATGGAAGTACAAGGTATCCAAAAAAGGAACAAGTAGTACAAGAATTTTGGGCCCATTCCAAACCAATTCAAGAACCACAAGAATGCACATGCATTCGAGAGATCCAAGCTATTCAAAAGTTTTCAGACCACCCAGAGATCAACTTCATAGCCTTTATGCAATCACGGTAACAGAGAACAAAGCCTTCAATGCCAAGTCAAAGCACCCAGCACAAGCACAATATTCCATGGCTGAAAAAAAACCCAAGCATTTCCATAACATCAGGGAGCCTCTCACACAAACACCCAATATGAACCATGCTCTGCTGCAACACAACCATAAGCATAAACTCACACCCCTTGCAATAGGATCATTGGCTGCCAACCAGGAGCCTCAAACCACATCATTACAATATGATCAACTCCAAATTCTCCATCTTCAATGTCTTTCACGCTGCGTGTTGTCTCAAAAGAGCAAGAACTTTTACTCATCAAAAAATGATCAATCATTAGCCGATTCCTCCAGATTTCCTCAAGCCTAGCAGACTAAGAAATCTTCACAGAAGAAATACCCAAAACCAACATCCAGAAGAAGGCTCTGATACCACTTGCTGAGAAAATCGGGTTATCTTAGAATGAAACATCTAAGAACAACAGTGCCTTCAGTGACTTTAATTCCTTCAAAATTCCTCAAAGACACTGACTACTATGCCATAAAGTGGGAACATGCACAGTTGATTTCCCACATTAACCCTTCTTAGAAAAGCACATGCAGACTAAACCATATTCAACACTTATCCACAGATTCAAATTACAGAATCAAACAACATGGAAGACAAACAAATGAACACACAAATTTATGTGGGGAAAACCCTTTCAGGTAAAAAACCCCACCCTCCAAAAGATCGAGCTATTGTATTATTCAGCAACAAATAGAGTTACAATACAATCTCAGGCTCATAGCCTTTACATGAGTTACATCTTGTTTCATCTGGAGAATATAGGCAACAACATTATTTAGAACCCTCACATTGTTCCAATGTTCTCACACAACATACAATGCAAATTAATTTATAGTCGATTCACTCAGCCAACCTCTCAGCCAGCACAGCCTCACGGCCACCACAAGTTCACATTCTTCTTTGTTTTGTGTTTCAGCATTTTCACAGTTACAATGCTATGTGCATACCGCTCAAACACTCACACTGATCATTCGATCATACAACCATCAAACCCATAACAGTTACAATATGTTGCAATGTATAGCAACAATCATAATCGATTCGTTCTGTATACAAATGGTACAGTTCAGTTTCCTTTGTTGAGCAATTGTCAAACTTCCTAGTCATCGAACGACCATCTCTAAGTCATCAATCGTCCTCCATTGTTCAACGTACACCTCAACAGTCAACCAAGTCAGCTTCGTTCAACCATCACATCTAGCTAGATAAATTCAAACGTCCACTGTTCTACCGTAGCCAAGACACAACACCCTTGCGGTGTGGCGGTGACTACATCGCACCATTGTAGGCTCCTCCAAGTCTTATCACGGTGTGGCGGTATACCGCGCTACCGCTCGCCATCCAGAAGACCCCTAAGGTATGGCGGTATACACCGCGCTATTGCTTGAAAGGTGTGAAGCCCTCACGGTATGGCGGTATACACCGCACTACCGCGTCCCAGCTTGAAACACCTACAGTATGGCAGTACCACCACACAACCACTAGACAAACAATGCCCCGTGCTATCGCTAGGCAGTCTAGAGACCCTCGTGATATGGTGGTACCCCGTGCTATCACTCGACTATGAACAAGTTCTTGTGGTACGGTAGTATACACCGCACAACTGCACCTCAACCAGAAGGCTCCTGTGATATGGCGACAACCACGCTACCACACCTCTTCCACAAACACCTAGTGGTATGGAGGTAAAGGCATGAATAAAGGGAGATCTTCGAAGTCCTTTAGCAGAGCTTCAAGCCAACAAGTTGAGGCACACTTTCCAACAAAGAAAGAAATAATACATGAGGAAAAATTCAAGACAAGCTCCACAATGCTTGATGAGTTAAGTGCAAGTTAGAAAGCATCCAAAGATAAAGGTGGTTTAGGACTTGAAAAAGGAGAAAGCTCAAAAGTAGATCAGATACCTAATGTAGAGAAGACTAAAGACAAGAACAATAAAGGCAAGTTCTAGAATCAAAGAAACAATGCTAGAAGACCCCCCATTAGACAACCAAATGGTCAAAGGTACCCATCTTTCATTGGTATTTATTATTTTTGTAATAAATTTGGACATAGAGCAATGAAATGTAGAAGCTAAATGAATCATTTTGATGCATCCTTTACTGGTCGATGCTTTACATGCAAGAGATTTGGGCATAGAGCAAATGAATGTAGAAGTCAAATGATGAATGCATACAACAGTGGAAGAATGATTCAATCTTTCAATGGTTACTGCTATACATGCTATGGATTTGGACATAAGGCTAATCAATGCATATCTAGAATGAGTGAAAGAAATATCATATGGAACAATTGCAATAGACTTGGACATATAGTTAGATTTTGCAGAAACAAAAATTCATGGAAGGACAATCTGGTAAAGAGAAATGTAATGTCCCCATTTTAGCCATACGCTCTTATGTGCTTGTCAGCCTATTCCGGAGGCCCGTAGGCTTGTCAAATGGAATTAGGGTTTCCATCGTTTGGAAGATTTTTGGCATTTATCTGAATTTACTATTTTTAGTAAGTTCTAATTTTGTGGTCTTGTTGACAGCATCATAGTGAGTTTTCCTTTTTAGTTGGAGTAGTTGATTAAGTTGTTTTTGGCTTTTGAGGTGAAATATTGGAGAAATAAGCTATTAAGTCATTAATGTTATATTTTTTAATTGACCCCTTGGCCTAGTGTTATGACTTGAAGTTGTTTTAAAAGGTGGTCATAAAGGGTGGACGCCTCATGGAGGGAATAATTGATATTTTATATTGTTTTAATATGCCTTGGGTTTTGGACGCCATATTAAGGGAGAATTAAATATTTTGAAAATTAAAATATTTCAAAAAGAGAATGGGCATCCTTTCTTGGAGGGAAAAGGTGGAAGGTGAAAGGTCATTTGAGAATTCTATTTAAGAGAGTGTTTGCTCCAGCTTTTGGTATCCATTATTTTATGCTAATATTATGCTTTCAAAATGACTTCATGAATTTGGCTTCGAGGAATGGTTACGTCCTAGAATTTGTCCAATTTCGTGTTTGAAAGATAACACCTAGTTGATTTTATGGTTGCTTCTCATTCAGACTCGTAGATTGAGCTTCATGGCTAATGAATTTTGAAGATCTCTTGAGTTTTTAAGTTGCTAGTTTAGTCATGGTTGCAAGGTGAATTTGCATACAACGTTAAGGGTGAATTTTATTTGCACATGGGTATTGTTCCTATCAAATTATATGATTGAGGTGCCTCTTTTTGTGCAAGGGCGGATTTTATAGTGTAGTGGATGATTCTTAAAGTGAGGTCGACCCTCTCCTAGGGTCGTACCATGCATTAAATGCATTGGAATTCATGTTGGTGTGATTTGTTGAGTTTGAAGCTTGGAAAATGGTGCTTTCATGGTCGCCTAGCCTTTGAAGTGAAGTACTTGCAGTTTGATAGAAGTTTACGAAGTGTGGTAAGAGATTTGTCAATTTTGGTGTTTCATTGATTGCTGGTTCAAAATTTCAGTTTGCAGATTTTTATATCAGACTTATTTCAATTCCTGATTTTGGTTTTCTATCTTCAATAATTGAGAGATTATCAAGTGAGAGATCTTCTATTTCATTGTGCTTTGTAAAGATTGAAATAACACTTGGAAATTGTAATTGCTTTTCATTGTAAGACTATAAACAGTAGTATTGTTCCAGTCATTTAACTTGCTGCATATTTTAGTGTTAATTTTCACATATTTGTAACCCCTGGATGGTTTACCGCCAGTGTGGAGAAAGAACAAACTAATATATCATATATCACCCACTGAAAAGTGGCAAATTCCCACTATTGAGTGGATGCCTGCCGCAACAGATGAATTAGTTTTGAATTGTAATGTTTTTCCCCCCACTAATTAAGTGGTAGCATGAAAATCTCTAATGGCTGGTTCACCGCCTCTTTTTTTTTCTAGTTGTATTTACTTCCAAGTATAATTCAGTTTCCTCCGCCATATGTTAGCACCTCACCCACACCGGGTCTTGTGTGCACATTCTTGGCGTTGAGTTCTTTTCATTAGGTTCTCTTTTGAAGCTAACACTAATCAATTGGCGTAGTACTGGTTTGTGTTGTGACAATTCAAGGAAAAAAATTGACTAGCAAATTTCAAAAAATGAATCGGTTAAAAAGATCAATCTGATTGAAGTAAAGAAAGAAATGGAAAACATTTAGAGAACGAAAGAAGAGCCCGAGAACAAGAAAGAGTCAGAGACTAGAAATGAATTTGTACCACCCTCTGCTATAAATGATTCCTTTGAGAATTGAACCTAGACATTGGCTTAGCGAAATCAATAACAAAAAAACACATAATCCCATATTGATATGATGTGTCATGGCTTGACATGAAGATATGAGACAAAGATGGATAGTATGGATCTTTTGGAGAAGACTGCAAAATAAAATATGCAAATGCATAGATTTGCGGAGCTATCTAAGGTTTGTTGTTGCACAGAGAAGGTTTTACCAACTTTACTATTTGGTGTATTAAATGCAAATTTAGGGCAGAATCAAAAGGATTATATACCTATCCATTGTTGATCTCATTCAATTTTATGCATTTGGATCGATCAGTGCGAGTTGAAGTGAATTCAAGAGTTTGAAGGAGATTTAAGAAGCACTACATCTGAACCCTATTTCTGGTTGAGCAAGAAAAAGGTGTTTACCATTGTGCAAAGCTGAAATAGAATTTGTTTTTTGAAGCATTTGAATTCAGTAGAGATGGCAACACCTATAGTAGTGAATGTGAGTGAGAAACCCCAACCGAAATTCAAGAAATATCCCATGGAAGTGTTTGAGAATGATCCACTTGGTGCATTTTCGAGTATTCCATATAGGGTTTTCACTACTGAGGACACTAGGGAATACATCCATAGAAAGATTGAAGAATACAATCATACAAAATTTACAGACCTATGGACATGCCAACTGACTGGAGATAATTTCAACATTAAACTTGAATATGAAAACCTAGTGAAGAAGAAACTGGATGTTTGGTAGTTGTTCCCATGCTTTGTCTATGATGATGAACTTAAGTATGTGAGAATAGCATTAAGCATAGTGCATGATAAATTATTATGGACTGATATGCTTGGATTGATAACTAAGGAAGTCATAAGAGAGATTATTGGACTTTGTGAGACCGAACATGTACCTGTGTTGAAATCTATAAAGAACAAGGATGTAATGGAACTGACAAGAGCCACATTTGATCAAAGGGCTCTCAATGTAAACACTATATGGAATCCTATAGTAAGGTATTAAACTATGGTCATTGGTTACAAAATTTAGTACACAAATAGAGAGAATTTTGTGTCTGCCACAACAATTCATGTAGCCCATGAAATGGTAAAAAAAGGAAAAGATTATGATTTGTGTGAGTTTCTCTGACAACAAATTTTTGATAATTTGAAGCAAACTAAGGATAAGAAATACCTCTTCAAATTTGGTTCTTTGGTAGTTTGTTTACCATTCTATTTTTCGAGGGATCTTTCAGGAAGAAGCAATATTACATGGAGTAGAAACAAGCATGTATCCCATCAAATCTTTGAACATCTACATGAGATTGGTGATACAAAAGCTCAAGATGAGGCACTTACTACTTTCTTCACAGTATTTCAAAAAGAATGCATGAATAGGAGAGGATCTCTAAATTTGTGGTGGAAAAATATCGAGACGAAATCTCATTTATGGTCAAAACTGATGAATGCATCATTGAAGTTGTGGAATCAAAAACTATTTGGATTCAACCACTTGGATATGAGATCATTGAAAATGAAGCAGATGGTTATGTTGGTATATTATTGAATAGTCCTAAGGACCCTACTCAAGAAAGACATGGAACATATGAGGAGAAATCCTTGACAGTGCACATGGAACTAAAAAATTCTGAGATAAAAAGGAATGTGAATAAAATGGTACATAATTATTTCAAGGACAAAGGATTCACAGATGAACAAATATAAAAGTTAAAAGAAAAAGCAGAGGAAGAAACAAGCACAACAAGTGGGGACCATCAAACCTAGAAGATCTGGAAGAACTACTTCCACTAGTATTCAACAACCCTCTAGATTAGTTTATATCTCTAGTAGAACAAAGAGAGCAGAGAATAGTGCTCCGACAACAAAACTTTAGGAGAAGGCCACAAGGCCTATAAAGAAAAAGAAGACTACTCTGGCAACCTTTATTTTTGCTACATCAAAAATAATAAAAGAGAAAGCTAGGAGAGAAAAGGACTTGAGTGTACAATTTGAAGAAGATGAAGCAGAGGATGAAGGTTCCCCATTGATTATCAAAAGAAGTGGCACTATTTCAAAGAAACAAAGAATAAATTTTTTTGACACTTCTGATGAAGAAGTTGAGAAAGAAAAGGAAGCCTTTCAGGTACATGTACATAGGTAGGTGAAGGAAAGGAAGAAAAAGAAACTGAATACTGCAGAACTAGAGAAGAAAAAGAAGACATCTCTAGAAAGACCACTTGGTCCAATAAACTTGGACTCATTATTCAAAGGTATGTTGCATCATGAGATGTTGGAAGAAACTGCTGCATTATATGAAAAAGAAAATGAGAAAAATAGAGCCACAATAATAGAAGAAATTACCAAATTCATTGTCACAATGGAGGCAAATATGGAGAACATTAGGAAGAAATTTCTTGATTTTGTGTGGAAACTCCTATTGGAGAGAAAAAAAGAAGAAAATGAAAGGGAAGAGAAGCTTAGATCAGATGTTGTGGAGAAAATTAGATTTTCTTTATCTGATGCTGACAAGGTCACACTAGAGCCCAAGTACTTAGCAAATAATTTTGAACAAAAAGAAGAGTCACACTCTTAATGGGAAGAGATCAAGATCAACTTGAAATAATGCATAAGGAAACAAAAGAAAAGGTTACTGATATTGCACAGAAGTATGAGATGATTCCCATTGTCTCTACCAACAAGGGACAAGATTTGACATATGAAAACATAGGTGCTACTGATACAAAATAAAATTTGGACAATATTCCTCTGGATACAGATGAACTAATGCAAGAAATTGTTGAAGATGAGGATGTTGTTGAGATTGTAGAGGAAACCGCAAAGGATGACACTTCTATTCCTCTGGTAACTTAGGTGACAACAGATCAAGGCCACCTAGAGACATTTGTTCCTCCGATAGATACAAAAAAGAACACTAGTGAAGGTGAGAAGCATGATACAATCAATGAGAAAAGGCATGAGGATGGAGAGAATCTGGCAAGAGAGAATGATGATGAGGAGGAAGGAGAAGAAGATAAAAATGAAGATAATGAGCAAGGAAAGAAGGAAAAAGATGAAGGAAATGAAGAAAAAGATAAAGATAATATCTCCGGTAAAGAAGAAGAAAAAGTAGTAGAAGAAGAAAAGTTTGATGTTGGAAAGAATGAAGTAGAGAAGTCTGAGGATTTACCTAAGCCCTATGGTGAATCCTCCTCTGGTAATCTTTTAGAAGGTTTGTTGTCTAGACAGTTAAAGGTTCAACTGGTTGTTTCTTCTCAATTACTGCAGTTGCCCATGCAAACAGGGCAGTGTTGGTTTAGACAAGATACCTCCTATACACAAATTGTAGCTAAGTGATGTGTTTAGTGCATTTGCAAGAAAATAAATAATCGAAACATATCAGAAGAGTAGTGAATTAATAGATGAGTTTGTAAAGGTATTATGGGAGATCATTCTAGGAACTAATGTTGATACATCTTTGTCTGCGATGAAAAATTTCAAATTATTGTTTGATTCCTTTAAGGAATATGCCTCTAGATTGAAAAGATAAGCAACAATAGAGGTTGAGTCAAGGATTAAAGAGAAGAAGCTAATGGATATCATAGAAAAATGTGCATCTGCACATACAAAAGTTGAAGAATTGTTGAAGGAAGTACAAGCCTATGTGGATGGTGCAAAAACATTGTTTTTGTATTGCATGAAGTGGCTGGATGCCACACAAGGGATACAAGATGAAATGGAGTCAATTGAGTCCCATAGCCAGTGCATCAAAATCTTATGATCTAGCACTAGACAAAGATGATAAGACATGGACTGGTATAGTGGAATTGCATGACAAATTCTTCACTTTATAGAGCCAGAAGGAAGAGATTATCAAGTAGCTTGCAAAGCTAAGGGACTTAAAAACAGAGCACAAACCAATCTCAAGTGCCCTTGCTAGTTCCGACAGAGTTTCAAAGATAAATCTTACACTCGATACTATAGAAGAAGGACATAAAAATTGATAGAGCTTGGGTCTCTACACATAGTGCTTGTAGTAGTGAAGAAGAGCTGGGAAGAAGGAAAATCTACTTGGAAAACTATTCTTCAGAAGTTTCAGGGGTCAACATCTTTGGGTTGACCATTTCTATTTCTATATATCTTTCAGTTTTTTATGTTTTCAGATTTGTTGTACATATGCAGATGTATTAAGAGTTTTTGGATAGCTTCCTAAGGGGGAGATATTTGATTTTGTACATATGTATTGAGGGGAGCACCCTTTGCCCTTGATGTCAAAGGGGGAGAGATACTTGTGGAGAAATGTTTTATCTTGGCACATGTTGCCATCAATGACAAAGGGGGAGATTATTGAAAGAATGAAGAAGGTTGTCATTAAGGAGTTGTCATTGATGTCAAAACTACATGATGGATGTCAATCAGTATGATGAATGTTTACAGAAAAATCATTTTGCAAAGTTTTTTTTGGCTAAGTGCCTACATCGACAATTTCTGCACACAGCGCCCTCCGGTAATTTGGTTCACATTTCTTCGCCCTATCAGATCCACTTTTGTGGTTCTAACATGTTCATGGATATCACTAGCATCTTATTTCAGAATTTTAGTTTTTTTGGATAAGTGGTTCAAAAGTTGAAAGTAACAAAAGTTCGGCAGATATGATTTACATAGTTTTCTGTGTACTAGCTACTACCTAACTGGTCTGCATTCCTCTGCAGATTTGAGTTAGACATTGTTTTTTTGCGAGTGTGATTACTAGGGTCAGTACATTGTATTTTCTAGTTGGTGTGACATTTTTTGGTCCACATATCCTATGGTGATGATTAGTTGGAGTATTTTACTTTTTGGTTTTATGCTTGGCCAATTCAAGGTATGCAAAGAGTTATGAAGATTAAATATGTGTTGTGAATGGAAAAGGGAGTTGTTATAGGTGCATGCCGACCTATATTGCTTGTGTTTTGGGAACAAAGGAAATTTTGGTTTGAATTGGGTGTTGACAAGGCACATTCTGTATAATTTGAGGCTACATCTAATTGGGCCGATCGAATTGATGTTTGCAATAGATTTTGGTATACATATAAGGTCGATTTGAGTTTATGAAAAAAAAGATTTAGATGTGTTCATGATCCTAATGCAAGTTGTAATGCGAAATATTGCAGAATAGTGCAAATAAGTTGTGAGTGTTGAGAAAAGGTGTGTGAATACATAGCAGAGTAGAGACTTGTAATTTGAGTTGATTAGAGTGTGTAATAAGCTTCAAAGGAACTGATCTAGCATACGTTAGATGCAATTTTCTCAATTTGAATTCTGGTTGTGAATCCACCTCTCTCTATCTTTCTTTTCTCTATGAACAGTGAGTTCACTTGCATAGTGAGTCCTATTGGTAGTGAGTTTTTCTGTAACATCTTATAACTAGTTATAACATATTGTGAGTTAATCCTCACCGTACTTTTTCCTTTCTTGGGTTTTCCACATAAAGTTTTTGGTGTTCATGTGTTGTGTGTGTTATGGGTTGCTCATGCTTTCATTCCTTATAATTCTTAAGTATGCTTTGGAAATTAGATGGTTAGTAATTGGATGGTTTAATAGAATACTAACTGAGGGGTTGCTCGAACAACCAATAGTCTTCCTAAAAATGAATAAGATGACCATTCCCAAACTTCCACTTAAGGCCCGAAGAGACCAAACTATGGGTTTTGAGGATGTTGTTCCAAATCTGGGAGCCTCCTGGGAAGATAGGTTCAGAGAGCACATTGTGAAACCTTATATGATTGAGGTACTTAGCACTCATAATAGTACACCAATCTTTGTTGTTTAGGATTAGGTCCTAACCAATTTTAGACATCAAATCTTTATTTAGGTGGGGGATTTCCCTAATACCAAGACCTCCCTGCTTTTTGGGGAGGTAGACTTTATCCCAGCTGACTAAATCCAGTCTTTTCCTTTCTTTTGTGCCCAATCATATGAAATTCCTTTGAATTTTTTCAAAATCTTAACAATATAGGCAAGGATTTTGAAGAGAGATAGGAAGTAAACCAAAATTCCCTGAAGAGAGACAATAAGGAGTTGTAACTTTCCAATATTGCTCAATAGTTTTCCTTTGCAGCCCACAAGTATTTTTGTATGCATTCTAATATAGAATTATAGAAGGGGGGTGACTTCTTCAATAGTGAGGGGGAGCCCCAAATAAATTACAAGGAGTTCAATAGTTTGACAACATAAGATGTCCTAAATTTTCCTCCTTAGACCAACATTGGTGTTGAAGATGTAGATCTTACTTTTATCATAATTAATACATTGGCTCAAGGCCTTAGTATAGTTAGAAAGACACTTTCCAACATCTAGCCTCAACTACTAAAGCAACACCAAAGAGGATGGTATCATCCACAAATTATTGCAGAGCTGAAGGAGGGAGATTTGAAGCAAATTTAACACCTATAAGGCCACCATTCTCAATAAGATTTTGTATGTTCCTTCTGAAAACCTTTGCCACCAAGATACAAAAGTAAGGAGAAAGGGGGTCCCCTTGTCAAAAACACCACTCAACACCAAAAAATACCCTAGGAATTATATTTACTAAGACTAATTACTTGACAGTGGCTACACATTCTCTTATAAAGCTAATTGAGTGCTCATGGAATCCCACTTTCTTTAAGACTTTAAACATGAAATCCCAATCAACCCTGTCATACACTTTTGAAATGCCAAGTTTATGAGTCATACTTGGGAGAAGGCTCCTTTCCATCAAATGCAATATTTCATGGGTTGAAATAGCCACATCAAGAATTTGGTGCCCAAGGACAAAACCCTTTTTCATTAACATTGATCAATTTTCCCAATAGGGTTTTAATCCTATTCACCAAAACTTTGGAAAAGATCTTATAGTCTATATTGCATAAGCTAATAGGTATGAAATCAAAAATAATTGTAAGATCATGAAATTTTAGAATAAGAGCAATGTAGGAGTTGTTGAGTTTTTTAAAGGATTTTACCAATAAAAAAGAAATATTTTGCCACCCTGATGATATCAAGGCCAACAATGTCCCATAATTCTTGGAAGAAATATTTGGATCCAAGGCTTTCTAAGATCCCATAGAGAAGGTAGCAAGCATGAGTTCTTCAGTAGATAGGAGCGATGAGATGGGAATTATCTTCCAAAGACAAGGTAGTTGTAAGACATTTTAACAGTTGTTCTTCCAGTGTAGGGTCACAAGGGAGGGATTGGTTAGAGTGGGATTGATGGCAATAGTCAAAGTCCATTTGCCCAATTTGGATATCATTTGTGGCATGTTCACCATGATCATCTATGATGGATGAGATGGCTTTCCTTTTTTTATGTATTATAGCAGACATATGGAAGAATGACAAGTTCCTGTCTCCCTCATTCAACCATTGGATCCCGATTTTTGTTTCCACATAATTTCTTCTCTTTTTAGGATTTCTTTCCAATCCATCCTTAAGGAGTCTTCAACAAGATGAGAATCCATAGAAAGTTCTCCATTGACAATTTGGATTTGGATATCAATGAGTTTTGCAACCGACTCCTTTTTCACCAGAACATTCCCAAAATTAAACTTGTTCAATCCCTTCACCTTATCTTTTATCTTGGGAATAATATTGTGGATTTTTTTCAAACATCTTCTTTAATTATGATTGAAATGTATTGTAACCTATTTTTTATTTTATTTTGGTAATATATCATTAATTAAAAAAAATGGGTTAGAAACTTATCAAGACTCCAAGCCTTACACTTTGGGTTGGATCAAATAGGGTGCTAAGTTGGTTATGAGTACACAATGTAGAATTATTTTTTGTTAACTCAAAATTATTTATGAAGCAATTGTAGATGTTGTTCCTTTATATGTGTATGGAATTATGCTTAGAATCACTTGCATTTTTGACATAAAAACTATCCATTAGTAGAGAAAAAAGGTGGCAAGAGATTCATATTGTTATCTTAAAGAGGTGAGAAGGACGAATTTATGACCCTAGTATTATTTTAGACTCCATGTTGCAATGCGATCATCACTTAGAGGACACTTGTATTTAAGGTTTGAAAATGGGTCTTTAATAACAACAAAATTAGACATTATTATATTTTTGAATTCCTCTAAAAAATTATGTACTTAAAAAAAATATGCAATCTTAGAAGAAAAAAAGTTAGAAAATGGTGGGTTTTCAAACCACTCCCTAGTGAAAAGTGGAAGTTTCAAAATCATTGAGGTGTTTTCAAAATCTCCATTAATGAAAAGTGGTTGTTTCACTTTGCAACATGAAAAGGGTCAATGGAAGAGAGTTCTAACTATGGAATCTTAAGATTCTCACCCTTGTGAGACACCTTTTTCCTTGTGGGCACATGATTTGCAATAGTAGACAAATATTAGTTAATTAGACTAGGCCTAGAGATTACAAGGTGTACAACATACATAGTCCCATAGTGCTAGCACTTTTTTTGGATTTTCTCCCACGTGTAGGTTTCTCTAGGTTAAATCCTATGTCCTTTGAATTATGCATAGTTTTTTTCTCATTTACATAATTTGAATCAAATTAATTGATTGGATTTTTGAATAATGTATATCATTTATAAATATTCTATTCACACAAGCATCAATATGAGACCAATACAAGCTCTTGCAAGCACTTAATAAAGATTAATAACAAGCCCTCTATGAGAAACATACTATAAATCACCTATGAAACACCAAGAGGCACTAGACTTAAGAAATCTACCTTATTTAGAAACTGCATCCATATTAGTAGGCAACTATGAAAGACCAAGGGCCACAACTTAGAATTCCACATTAGATGTCCTTGTGGGGATTAGAGTTGAGGTCTCCACAACGAGAACCCAATATTTTAATCAATTAAGTTGAATAATTTACACTTGGTTGGAAAGTTTATGACACTTTATTTCTTTTATTTAAACAGTTGTTGATGAACTATTCTTAGCTTATAAATAACTATTCTTAGTTTATAGAGTTTTTCTCTATGGGTTTCTCATGGCAGTTTCTTGGTTTTGTGAGAGAGCTTGTTGGCTTTGTAGATGGGTTTGTGGGAACTCATTTCTCTTCCTTGTTTCCATCGATGTTGGGTGGTCTTTGGTTAGTGCCTATCGAGGTTTATGAATATGCTCGGTTGATTCAAGCTCTGTGGATGTCTTCTCATTTGGTGATTGCCCTTGCTGCGGCTAGGTGTTATTGGGCTTCTTACTACGTTGGTTCTCGGCTTTGTTCTAGTTACCAAAGTTTGAGTGTGGGATCGTTTGTGTGCTTGGAGGGTGACCCAGGTGTGGTTTTGATTCTGGTTCTTGAGGTGAGGCCCCTGTTGTCTTCCATTGTGGCAGTGGTCTCTTTGTTTCACCTAGTTTTGTTCATGCTTGGTGGGTTCTCCTCTCCTACCTCTGCTACTATCGTGCGGTTGGTTCTGGAGGTTTTCCCTCTTTGCATCGACACGTCCTTGCTTGTCTTTGGTGTTCCTAGATGCTTTATGTGCCTTTGCTTTTGCTATGCTTTGAATGTGCTTTTCTGTTCCATCTATTTTGAAGATCTATTGCACCTTGGTTTTTGTATTGCCTTTCCCTTGTCATGTTTCTGTGTGGTCTTGGGAAAGGGGGTTTTAGTGTACCTTAGGGTTTCAGAGGTGCTTGGAGATTTGAGTCTTTTCTAGCTCTCTTAGTGTTGTGTGTTAATTGTGGTGCTCTTTTGCTCTTACAGTTTTGTGCTTTTGCTACCCCTCCGTTATTTAACAAATTTTGGTTGTGGTGGGGATTTCAGGCTTGTGGTTTTCTTCTTTGCTCTGTTGGTGTTGGGCCTCTTCTTCCTCTACATGTTGGAGCTGTGTTTTGGGGGTTCCAAGGTTGTTGTTGGATGTCTATTTTTGGTTGATGTTGTGGTGTTGTCTCTTTAGTTCTTTTGCCCTTCGAAGATTGGACACTTTTGGAGGTGGTGGAGGGGGCTATTCTCAGCCTCAAAGACCCCTGTTTTAATTTTTGGTGCCTTCAAGCATGGTTGGATTAAGGATTTTTTAGTCTTATTTCTCATGGTTGTGATTCTCCAAATGTTCATTTTGTTGGCTTGAGGAAGTCTGTTTCCTCGAGTCTTAGCTGAGGTGCTTTCATTAGCTTCCTTCATTTACCAGTTGCTTTGGCTGCCAAGGGGTGAGGTGACAAATTTTCTATTGGTGTGTTGGCTTCCTATTTGGTTCTACAATTGAGGTCTCCTATGGAGGTGGAGACTACTCCTTCAAAAGTGGAGTCCTCTCCTTTTGAGGTGGAGTTGATATATGTAGGAGATTGGTGGCACTAGTGGTTATGGTTCTCACTTCACCCTCTCTTTTAGAGGGGAGCTCCCTCCTATAAAGGTGGAGTCTGAGTTGCTGTTCCGATCAAGGTGGTGCTTTGGGTTGGCTTTAGCTCCTCGGAGTTTTGTTGGGCTCTCTCACTTCTTTATTGTGGTGGGGAGTTTTGATGTGTTGGTTTTGCTTATTATCAGGGGTTGGTGTTTTACTAGTGTTGATGTTTGGGTGGTACTGATTTTGGGGTATGCTTTCTCCTATAGAGATGGATAGGAAAGTAGGTTGATGAGGGCTCTCTACTCCATCAATGCTAATGTTATTTCTAGCTCAAAATTGGTTTCTCTAAGTAACAGGCTTGATGTGGGATGGTTCTATCAAGGAGCGTTGATGGGCTTAGTTGTTTTCTGGTGGTTTGGGTTTTAGGATCCTCTAAAACTTGCTTGTATGGGTTTGAAGTACAATTTGTCTTACTCACCCTTGGGGTGGTTGTTGTTTCAAGTTGTTTTGTCAACTTGCAGGATGGCTTGTTGGTCTATTTTGTTGGTTGTAAGGCCTAGCTCGAAAGTTGAAGATGGCCTTGCTTGGAGGGAGTTTGTGTCCCAAATCAACAAAAAATGGGAGTTTTTTTCTCTGGTTATATGTCTACTCTGAAACTATCGGTGCTTAGTTTTATTGTCCCGAACTTCTATTTCTTGATAGCTTTGTTATGGTTTTGTACCTATTGGAATTTGGTTAATCTCATAAATGGTTTGCGTACCGTTTTGTGGATTAATATGGGGATTTGGTTTTTTATTATGTTGCTAATGGTTTTGTGGTTGCAATTTTGGTTACTTGGGCTGCATGCCATTTTTGGCTCTAGTTGGTTTGTCTGCTATTGTTTTCTAGTGGTGGTTGGTGTTTTTTTCCCAGCTTGTTTCTCTATTTGTTGTTCTGGTTTTGTAACCACAAGATCAGGGCCCTTTCCCTACTTGCTTAATAAAAAACATCTAAAGGTGTGACAAGTAGTGTATTAATTTGACATCTAATTTTTTTGTCTATATCAGACAATTTTTATTTTTTTGAAACATTTCATATTCGTTCAAATACACAATATACAACACATTAAAGAAATATAAAATATTCGAAAAAATAATTTTATGTTAATAGACATGAAACATATATAATATTTTTATAATTTCAAAGACTTGAATCTCTCTTCCTTTACTTTTGACAAGTTCTCTCAACTTATTTGATTATGACTAACATATTTTGAAGACTTTTTTTTCATAGAAATCACAAATAAATTTTGTGCACAATATTCATAATCATTATAGTTATTACTAAAAAGTCTATAAACCTAGCTAATTTAATGCTCACCTATTAGTACTTATGTCCCCCTTTTTAAGTGTAGGTTCCCTTACATCTTTCTTTTTTCGCATTTCTAAAACATATTTCCCCTTTAACTCCATATTATTCTCTTTTTACAGAGAATAGACTAAAAATATTGAATAGAGTATTTAATCTAAGTCTATCCCATGAAAAATATATATATATTTTTTTTTTTAAATGAGAAAAAAATAATAGTTAAAGGATTTTATGGACTTAATATGACATCTTCCTAACACTTCAATATTACATTTTAAAATTGATAGATTCTCTATATACTCTTTGAAATAATTCAATGATTATATCTCAAAATTATCAATAATTTTTGTGTTACTTTTTAAAAATCAAAGTAATTAGGTGTTTCATCCATCTATATACTTACACATCTATTGATACGAGATACACATCTCTATACATGATAGACATATGTCCATCTAGTATAAACATCTATCCATACATGACATACACTCATCTACCCATCTGGAATAGGCCTATACTCAAATGGAGTAGGCATCTATCCATAAAAGATATGTATATGCTCTGGTCAAAGTCTTAGACTTATCAGGACCATCTAGGTTTTGAGTCACTCTCTGTAGACTACACTTCCCTATCGGAAGTGCATTGAGGTCGATGTCTAATAGGAGTATAAATATATAAATAAATAGCTTGGGTCCCACCTCAAAATTTGACCTAAAACCTTGAGAGTCAAGTGAACCCATCTTGGATTTTTTGGGTACAAAATGATATTTTTAACTCACATTTGCTTCATAGGTTTAATTTTAAGTATTAAATGAAATGATTCATTTAAAAAAATCTCTAGTCTTACGCCTGAAATTTTGTATATTGGGAACCTCCTTTGTTTACTAAACTACTTACATACACCACTTTCAAATGTGATCAATGAGTATTACATAGTTATATTTTATAAACTAATTCATGTAATTGTGTGAGTGAGTATGCAACCCTTTATACAGTCCAATTTTCTCAAATAGTTCTTCATTAGCTACCACACACTCAGGTGAAATAAGGATGAAAACCTAGTTAACAATCTACTTTACAATCACACTCTACGAAGGTGTTTGATGTTGATTTTGATTGTGAATATTTCCATGTTTACCGAAAAACCTAAGTTTGGTTTTGTTTATTCAAATGGTTATTGGTTTAGTTTATTGGGTATCTAATATCTAGGTCCTAAATTTTTTTCCTTAATCAATGCATCTTAAGTTCAAAATCTTAAATTCAATCAGTTCAAGATTACTTTACATACAAAATATACTTGTTGTCATAACTAACTATTTCAATTAACCAAGATAATTACATTATCAAAAAATCAAAAAATCATATCCATAAATATTCAACTAATCTAAATATGTCATGATAACACTATACAAACTTACCATTAGTTGCTAACATTCTACAGGAATTCAAATTCATTAATAATTCATTATATTTTCTTAAATCAAAGCCTCATCTCAAGACCATCCTCAAATACATATATAATTAACAAAATAATTGCTTAGTCTATTCAACTCATCTTAATACATTATAACAACATCATACAAATTAACTTTTGATTGAGGGTAATCTGCAATAATCTAAACGCATTAGTAATCCACATCATCCTTAGATCAAAATGCTTTCCTAAATATTCTCTTAACTTATATAATTTAAGATGTTATATTCTCAATTATAAGTTTAGGCAACAAAGATAATATTTTGTACTAAACAAAATCAAACCTCGTTTCTTTAGGGGGACTATGGTATAATAGTCAAATATTATAACCCAGATGCAAATATAGTGTTTTATCTCTATAGACATAAGATATTTTAATAAAAAATAAATAGAATATGAACATTCGTAAGTTAAACTTTATGAAACTTTCATACTATCATTTAAGAAGAATTCTAACTTCATAATCAAATAATATGAACAAATATATTCAAATTAATCATGCAACTTTATACATTCAAAACAATATAAATGAACATTAACTTATTAATTATGTAGTACAAATAGTGTAGTAAGTAATGCTAATGTTTAATAACTAGACAAATTGATAAATAAAATTATTTATACCAAAAAAAATTCAAACTATCAAAATGGGAACCACTTTATAAAATAATACTTAAAAAGGGATATTAAGTTGATATGATTATCAAATTGTCTTCTACAAATCAACAATTTGCAACTAGAATAGGACAATGTTTAAACAACCATAAAATTTTCGTTATGAAATTTAAAACTTTAAAATATTTTTGAAAGATGGAAAAGTAAGATTAAAAATAGAAAGGATGTTAGGAAATTCATTAATTCATGAGAGTTGTTTTCCCTTTAATTCAATCTACTAAATTTTAACACGGTAGCAGTTGCTTTGACAAAAAAAAAGAAAAGATAGTCATAAATTATCAACAAATCTTTTACAATCATCAAAATTAAAGACATAAATTGGAAGTATTGTAATAATGTGTAATATCTAAAATCTTCTCTGCTTTAGAAATGGGTATTAAAAATTTAACAGCAGATGCAAAAATATAATGAACTACAATAATTAAATACTCTGCTCATTTTATTCATAAACATGCATTACATATTTATAGGAGAAGAAGATTTAACTTCCTATAATCATGGTAATTACATTTGACAACAAACTAAAACTATTGATAGTTAACTATAGTTGTTTGACATCAAATTAGACTCAAGACAACAAAATGATCTTAACATATTACAATTTGGACACTTGGATGTTGAGAATTGTCTCTCAACCTTGCAAGCTTTTTCTGGAGAATTCTAGAATTTGTTTGTGGTAGTTCTCCACATGTTGGAAAAAGGTGTATGAGTTGTTAGAATGTGCCTTGTCCCTAGTAGAATATAGGAGGGCTATTTTTAGAGTATAAACAACTCATTGTATGACTTTTATGGGGGTCTAAATTAGAGGACAAAATTAAGGACGAAAATGCTATTTTAACTTGGTTGTTTTCCCATCTTGGAGTTACAAATGACAAGTGGGTAACATGTGGCATGGTTGTTTTGCCCATGGTTTTGTAAAACCACAAATGGTTTCCAGGTTGTAAATCACTATATAAGGAGGGCTTGGGGAGGAGTTTGAAGGATGGAGTTTTGCTTGCAAGGCTGGGTGCTAGAAGGATGCTAGTGATATCTCTCCAAGTTTGAGTTGAGGTGATGCTCTTGTAAGAACTTGCATTGCAAGTGTATTGTAATCATTTGTTGATTTGGTAATACATTATGCAGATTTTAGAGTGTGGGGTTTTTCTCCCGTAAGGGTTTTCCCCATGATAATCATTGTGTTATGTGCTCATTGTTTTTTTTTTCATGTTCTTGTATGCTTCTTTGAGATTCCTGTAGTCAGTTAAGTTAAAATTTGCATAATCGTTCTCTCAAGATTAGCGTAGGAAGCGATTCCACACACCTTTGCTTCCTTACAAGTGGTATCAGAGTCTGGCTAGTTTTGGTTCTGTTTGTTGGGTACAGGGTTTTTTGAGCTAATCAAGGTTTGAGTGGGAGCTTGTGCAGAGTATTTCATTTTTGTATTGCAGGATCGTAAAGATGGCAAGCATGTCAGGGAGGATTGATGTAGAGAAGTTTTCTGGCATGAACTTTGAGATGTGGAAGCTGAAGATGGAAGATCTGTTGATTGATCAGGATCTATGGGATGCGGTGGATGAGAATATGTCAAGGCCTGCAGATCCGACTTTAGCTGCACAATATGATGTGACTGACAGAAAAGCTAAAGGTCTCATAAGATTGTGTCTTGCAGACTCAATTCTAATTAATGTGCATGAAGAATCTACTGCAAAGAAGCTTTGGAAGAAGCTAAGTGAGATCTACCAAGCAAAATCCCTTGTGAATAAGATTTTCTTGAGGAAGAAGTTGTATTCCTTGAGAATGGAAGAAGGTGGACGAATTTCTGAACATTTGGAAAGCTTTAATATGTTGGTGACTCAGTTGACCTCAGTTGGGGTGCCAATGGATGAAGAAGAAAGGTGCCAAATCTTGCTATGCTCGTTGCCAGACTCATGGGACAGCCTTGTCATGGCCATAGGGAGCACTTCAGTTGTCTTGAAGATGGAGGATGTTGTTGGTTCTCTACTTTCTGAGGAGATGAGAAGGAAGGTCTCTCTAAATGCCAAAGAGGCTTTGAGTGTTCGAGGAAGACCAAAAGAAAGAGGCAAGAACGAAAAGCAGCATGGCCGTTCCAAGTCCAAGAATAAGGGGAGATCAAAATCCCCTGGTAAGTCCAAGGTAATCTGCTGGAATTGTGGAAAACCCGGGCACTTCCGAAAGGACTGCAAAGAGGAAAAGAAGAAGAAGAAGAAGAAGCAAGATTCTGATTCTGAGTCCGAGAAGGAAGATGGAGATGCTTTTATCGCAGTCTTGGCCACTAGTGCAGGTGACAATGTATGGTTGATAGACTCAGGTGCATCTTTCCACATGACTCATAATAGAAACTGGTTTAGTAAGTATGAAAATTTTGATGGTGGTAAGGTGTATTTGGGTGATAACTCTGTTCTTGATATTGTTGGCCATGGAAGTATTCGTGTAAAATTTTCTGATGGTAGAATTAGAAGATTTGATGGTGTTTTGCATATCCCGGGACTAGCAAGGAATTTGTTATCTGTTAGCAAACTAATAGATGCGGGTGTGCATGTACAGTTCTCTGAAGCAGGTGTGAAAATGGTAAGAGGTGCTATGGTGATAGCAAGAGGAAGCAGATTGGGTACACTGTACCAGCTTGATGCATGCACAGTTGAGTGCAATAGTACTTCTGATAAGATTGTGAAAAAGACTACTCTGTTGGAAAAGGAGAGGGTTTCTCTTTCAACAGATGGTCATGGTTTTTGGGTACCCAAGGGTGCTCTATCAAGTGAATCAAAGTTGCCTGCAGAGAAGACAATGTTATGGCACCAGCGACTCGGCCACATAGGTGAGAAGGGTCTACGAACCTTGAAAAATAAGAACCTCGTTGATGGATTGAATGATTGCAATCTTGAATTTGATTTTTGTGAGCATTGTATTTATGGAAAACAAAACTGCATTCAGTTTTACTCGAGTTCTCATAAGTCTTCATGTATTCTAGATCTTATCCATTCAGATGTATTTGGTCCAGTTGATGTTTCTTCTATTGGTAGATCAGTCTATTATGTTTCTTTCATTGATGATTTTAGTAGAAGAACATGGGTTTATTTTCTTAAGAGTAAAGCTGAAGTTTTCAGTCGTTTCAAAGAATTTAAAGCAATGGTTGAGTTGCAGACTGGAAAGAAGATAAAATGTTTGAGGACAGATAATGGCGGTGAATATTGCTCTAATGATTTTGATACATTTTGTAAAGATTGTGGTATTAAAAGACAAAAGACAACTCCGTATTCTCCACAACAGAATGGAGTTGCAGAAAGAATGAACAGGACCTTGATAGAGAAGGCTAGGAGTATGTTGAATGGTGCTGGACTAGAACAAAAGTTTTGGGCTGAAGCTGTAGCCACTGCCTGCTACCTAATAAACAGGTCTCCTACATCAGCTCTTGTTGATAAGACACCAATGGAAGCGTGGTCGGGCCACAAGCCTTCACTTAGACATCTAAGAGTGTTTGGTTGCGAAGCATATGCTCATGTGCCAAAGGAGAAGCGGACAAAATTGGATAACAAAGCTGTTAAATGTATATTCATCGGATACAGTTATAGTGTGAAAGGATACAAGCTTTGGGATCCTATTGCACAAAAGGTATTTTATTCCAGAAGTGTTATTTTTAGAGAAACTATGCCTTCTTCTGTTACAGCGCAACTAGAACAAACAGAAGAAAAGGAAGATGTGATTCAACTACTTGCTACACCAGAGAAAGTTGAATCGAGGCCCTTAGAAAGACAAGAAGTCGAGGAGAGCTCTATGAGTTCTGAATCATCAGAGGAAGAAGAGGTACCTGAACCTGAACCTGAAAATGAACCAAATCTTGCTTGAAGGTCTACTAGACAAAGGAAACCACCTGAAAGGTATGGGTATTCTCCTGATGATTGGAGGTGCATATTTGCTTTGAATGCTAATATTGATGAACCGAGATCTGTGAAAGAGGCTCTTGGTATGAATGATTCAGAGTCCTGGAAAACAGCCATGGATGAAGAGATGGCAGCCCTTAAGAAGAATGACACATGTGACCTTCTACCATTGCCTGAAGGACGAAAGCCTGTTGGTTGTGTTGTGACCTTTTTCACACATCACCCCATTCAGATGGGGACCCCCTAATTTTTGCTCTATTCTGGTCGTTTGGCTTTGGTTAGTACGTCTCTCTCTCTATCTCTGGTCCTTCCAGGGATGTCCTGTCATTTGACCCAAGTTGAAGTATTGGTTAAGTCTACGTAATTAGGGTTTTCATCCTTCAGGCTTATTAAAGGTCAAACTGAGTTATAAAATTAAAATCTGAGCTTAGTACAACAATCACAAGGCTTCCAGCAGGGTCCCATTAAATTTTCACTGTATTCTGGCAACTTGTTATTTTTAGTAGGTATTCAATTTGGGACTATTTTATCGAAATTTTGGAATTCTGTCAATTCCACCACATTCAGAACACATCAAGCTGCTTGCACGTAAATTTTGAGCCAGATCAGACAACTTGCTATTTTTAGCAGTTCAGGCTTCAGGAGCCATTTTCAGGGGTCAAACATATGATTCTTCATTGCATGTCCGAAGATTACTTATGGGTTTCTCAAAACCTTTGCAGCGATATAACATGCAAACCGAGACGACCACTTTCAAAGTTCAGCCTTCGGAGGCTATTTTTAGGTTTTGCATGCAGAGTTTTTCAACGCATGTCCAGATATTCCTTCTGGGTTTTTCAAGAGCTACGCAACAGTGTGACATGCAAGCAAAATTGATCACTTTCAGGGACTTACTATTTTTAGCCAGTGCATGCATGCAGACCAATTTTTTGGGTTTTTCTGGGTTTCTTGAGACCCCACGGGCAATATAACATGCAAAACCATCCGGCAGTGGATGAGTCACTTTTCAGACAGTTTCTATTTTAGCAGGTACACTCTGGCAACCGCCTAACACTCCAGTTCAGCAAGCAGAACGACATGCAGAAGGAACAAAGTCAAACGGAGACCTTTCGGGATACATGCGAGTCAAATTAGGGTTTCCACTTTTATAGGGGGTGAAATCCAGAAATAGTCAAAACGAAGTACCCCACCCATGTCAGCATACTTCAAGGCACTTGCTGGCAAAATTTGAGCAGAATCAGAGGACTTACTATTTTTAGTAAGTCAAGGCACGGCTATAAATAGCAGGTCTGCACCCGAGGTTGGCATCAGAGTGACACTCAAGCTATCAGGATCAGGCGGTGAAACTTTCAGGTGAAACCAAGCTACTGAAGTCAAAAATCAAGAACTTACTATAAGTAGCAGGTGGCTATCTATAGTAGGTCTGGGCAGATAACTTGCAAAGCAATGTTCACAAGGCAAAGAGGGTCATATGGTGAAATTTTCATGCCAACGGAGCCATGGAAGTCAGAAAAGCAAAGACTTTCTAAAAATAGAATGTGAGATCAAGATCCGGCAGGGTCATGGAATTTGTCTAAGTATGGAGAAATGGAAGTTGGACCCCCTAAATGCGCCCACCTCAAGGATGAAACTTAGAAAATATTCTAAGGCAAAAACAAAAGTAGCCACCCCTAAATGCGCCCACCTTGAAGTAAAGGAAGCAAGTCAAAAATTTTCTAAGTTTGGAAAATGGAAGTAGCCCATGGTAAATGCGCCCAACCTTGTGAAGTGACTTAGAAAAATGCCTAAGGCACAGGAATAAAAGTATGCCTAGTCAAATGCGCCCTTAAGGAAGGTGAGGATATGAAATTTTCTAAGTAGTGAAATGAAAGTAAGCACATCAAAATGCGCCCTCAAGTGAAAGTTAACCCCATGAAATGCACCCAAGGGGTGATGGAGTTTCAGATTCTCTAAGGCATGGAAATCAAAGCTAGAAGGCTAAAATGCGCCCTCAAATGGAAGTAGGCTATGTCAAATGCGCCCAAGCCTAGATGATGCTAAGAAGAAAAACGCCTAAGACATGGAATAGAAGCATACCCTATCAAATGCGCCCTTGTGCTAGGAGGGGTTAGGCCAAAATAATTCTAAGGCGTAAAGCAAAAGTAGCCATGGCAAAATGCGCCCTCAAGGCAAATGGTGGTGGGAAATTCTTCTAAGTGTCAAAAATGAAAGTAGATAGGTGGAAATGCGCCCAAGATGAATAAAGGCTTGAGAAATTTTTTCTAAGTGTTTGAAATGGAGGCACATGGTATAAAATGCGCCTTTGAAGTGAGGGTCTTGAAATTTTCTAAGGCATGGAGAATGGGAGCTTGACCCTCTAAATGCGCCCATGAAGAAGATGAGTTAGAAGGGATTTTAAGTATGAGAAATATAAAAATGGACCCTTCAAAATGCGTCCAAGGGAGAAAGGTTAGAAATTTTCCTAAGTAAAACAAAAACTCCCTAGGCAAAATAAGCCCAAGTTGAGCAAAATGATGGAAAGAGGTGAATGCGCCCAAAGAATGAAAGGACTTAATTTTATTTCTAAGTGGGTGAAGGTGAAGAGGTTGAAATAAAAATCCAAGGGCGAAAATGTTCAAAATTTTCCTAAGTGGAATAAGTATTTCACTACATAAAACACGCCAGAGTTGGATGAATTTCAAATTTTTCGTGAGACATTTAAGCGGGGCGAACAACTTGATGAAATATTTTCTAAGTAGAAAAAAAAATTAAATGAACCCGTTTAAAAGGCACCCATGAGTTGACAGAGTTAAAAAATTAATTTCCTAAGGGAAATTTTAATATTTTAAGAGGAAATTTGTTTTGCCTAGATTATTTTCCTAACAGAAATTAGATCTCAAAGGATGAAGTATTTCGAGCAGGCAAGTGATTTCTGTCAGCGGGTTGAATTATTTTAAAAGAGAAAATTTAAAATGTCTAAGGCAAATTTTATGAAATTGAGGATTTAAATGGCAGATATTTTAAAAGTTGGAAATGAATCTACAACTCCCACGAAGTTTTTCGAATCAAATTTATTTAAACACTGCGAAGATTTTAAAATGGAATTTTCAATCAAGTCAAGTGATTTTCTCGCGAGTTGTTTAAATCACCAAGAGTTAACTGGCAGACTAGAAAGGAAAATTTGAAATTTGAAGAAGAAAGAATCTTCATTAATGGCAACTGCCATAATGACCGGCTAACGACTAGCCCACTATTGCGCTTGAATTAGAAGATGCCAAACGGAGAGAGTGGAGAATTGATGAAGGTACTAAAAATAGCCCCAGCACTACTCAGCAGGATTCTTCACGAAGAGTTATTTAAACAACTTCATTTCTCTCATTTCTTCACATGTTTTGAAGAGCTTGGAATTGCTAAAGTAAGGAATTTTGTGAGAGATTGAAATATTTTTGAGGTTGCTGAGAGTGAGTTTGAGTTTTAATTTCTAAGTCGAAGTTGTTGGAGGAATTTTATTTCCAAGTTGCTGAGGGTTTTCTTTCCGAAAGGCTGAAGGTGTGTTGCTGCGATTTTCAAAATTGTATGCTGGAGATTTATTTTTCTCTGGAGATCTTTATTTTCAAAACTGCTGAGAGTCGAAGTGCTGAGGAAGTTGATTGCTGTTAGAGTTGAGAAGAAATTCGAAATTTCATATTGCAGCAATCTCTTTATTTCTTCTAAAATTGCCGAAGTCAGAAGTTGAGGCGAGGGATTTAATTTATTCTGTGCTGGAAAAATAGCCACACTGCTGAAAGTTGTTGGTTTGCTGTAATTTTCTTCACCAGTCAGAGTGCAGTTGTTGGAAGCTTCTTTCTAAGCTCAGAGTTTTTATACAGTTTGAGGTTTGGAGTTAGAAAGTTATGTTGAAGAATTTTATTTTCAAAAACTAACTCCACATCCGCAGCCGTCTCGGAGGCTATTTTATTTTATTAAAAATCTGCAAACTAACTTATTATTATTCTATCTTATTCTTGCAGATGGCTGGAGCAAAGGATGTTGCAGGAACAAGCAGAGCCACAGGCAGAACTGCAAACACTGAAACGGCCAAGGCTAGCTCATCCCGACAGGCAATGATCAAAAGGCTCGCCAAGTCATTTCTCCCAAAATCGGCAATTATTTCAAAGTTGGCAGGATTAAGTGACACCAACCTCGGGTCGTTTATTCTAAATGCACTCAAATCTAGGATGTACGGACTGGGAGGCCATCAACCATCAGTCATGGCACATAACATCATGAAGAGTGGTATTTATGCTGCCGCTGGTTTTCCACCAGCAATTCAGTGCCCAGAGCTAATTATGGAGTGTGCGAACTACTACAAGCCGGAGCGTAGAACCATTGTCTCGCCGGATGGCAAATTGCTTGCCAACTTCACACCAGATGCCATCGGAGAGGCATTTGGGATTCCTACTGCCAAAAAGATGCTCTACAGATCAAAGGAGAGGGCGGATAAAATGTACTCCACCTCCTTCGAGAGGGTTGCTACGGTCATCAATAGAATCTGGATGCAAAAGCCAAAGCCGACTCGCACTAGACTCCCAAAGCAGATAATTGTCGAAGATGTGAAACAAGAATACTGCGACTTGATGATGATGCTGAGCCGAATAAATGGGAGTACACAAGCCTACTTCTTCGAGCCATGGATGTTCTACTTCATCGAGATCATATTAGAGGGAAAGAAATGTGTTGACTAGGCAAGAATGATCAGTGATAACATAGATGAGTAGTTCAGGAGCCTGAGGGGGACGAAAACCTTTTACATGAGCTCGTATGTGATATATATGCTGGCAAGAATGACCAAGTATCGAGGAATTACATACAAGGAGCCAATAGGCTGTGCACCTGATCAGTTCAAAATCCATGAGGCCTGCACACAGTTGCATCTAGCTAACCCTGCCAGTTACAAACGGGCTAATGATGCATTCACAATGCACATCATGAGGACCCTTCAGCGGAGAACGCAACAAAGAATATCCAAAGAGGCACAAGCATTGATCGAGGAATACGGATATTGGCTCATCCAATTTCCGAAATTCACTTACATTAGGCTGCAGGGGTTCACTTCGTATCCATACCGGCTACCGAGGTACCCCACCGATCACATTATAATGCTGGAAATATCTAGGCAGTTGATCGCCTATGATAAGATTCAGAAAAAGAAGAAGAAGGGTGGACTGGACTTTCCTATTGCCATGGGGAATTCCACTGAAGTGTGTCCCTCCTTACAGGCAGCTCGAGAGGTAGAGGATGAGCTGCAATTCTATCATCTATCGTATCACACAGGCAGACAGGATTTCGATCCGTACAGAAACATCCGAATGATACAGAACGTCGAGTACCGACACAAGGCCCACATTGAGGACTTTTGGGCAAATGCTGTTGATGAGGTTGAGATAAGGAAAAGGATGTTTTCCAGGCTTCCCCTCAAATTGATCAGGGAATGTGAGATCATTCCAGTTCCCAACCAGGTGGAAGAGGATGTCAACGTTATGCAACCCGACTATGGTTCAGTCAGGGATACTTCGGTCCCACCACCTGATTGGTCTGAGCCAGAAATCATGGACTTGGACACACTCTCTATTCCAGTGTTGAATTTCACAAGGGCTTGGGTCGATAGACACGTATGCAGACTTAAGAGCAGATCGATCACCCTTACTTATAGCTTGATGGGTGACCCAAGGCTGCTATCGGTGAAAAGGGGAAAACAGGTTGCTCAAACATCGAAAGCACAAGTAGAAGTACCAACCCAGCCGATACTGTTGAGGATGGAACAAGCATCACCTATGCACTCACAAACTTAGTCTTTGAGTTTGAGAGTGATTTCATTATTTGCTGATCAGAGGGCAGGATTAGGTGAAGAGCGGGAGCTTGAGGAGGTGGATCAACCCAACATCCAAGAATCGGATAGTATAAGCGTCAGTGCATCCAGGGCTGGCCGACAAGAGGAAGAAGAGGAAACAGTGGCTGACACTCATTTCCAACAGATGTTGGACATGACATTGGAGGAAGAGGAAAACACAGAACAGGGGACCCAAGGGTCAGGAGATACGCAGCTCGTGGAAGATGATGAGCCCGAGCAGAACAGTGCAAGAAGAGAAAAAGTGCACGAGGTGGAGGCAACAGAGGAACAACCCCTTGTCATTTGCAATCTGCAGCAGACGGTGCCGGATTGGCTTTCAGACACAATGAGAAGAGAACCCGAGGATGATATGGATCCAGCCATCGAGATGGAGGAGTTCCTCAGGAGGATCAGTGCGCCACCAGAAAAGAAGAGGGCCAGGAAGTTTTCAAAGATCTCGACTGATGAGTTAAGCTCTCGCACGCTTTAGGTGGCTGTTCCGAGAGAGGATTGTGATCGAACCAAGGAGAGGCCTGAAAACTATGTGATCACCACCGTAGAGTTGGGTTGTCCTACGGGAGCCCAAATTGTTGAGGAGTTCGATAACTCCTATCAGGCATTGAAGGATCAGTTGCTCCGCATGGAAGGGAAGTATAAGAAATTGAAGAAGGAGCACAAAACCTTGATAGGATATGTGCAGAGTCTAGCACGTCCACGTGAACCAGCAAACCCAACAGTAGAACGTCCACCAGAGCTTCCGAAGGAGTCAGTTGTCGGCTTAGAGGATTTAAAGAAGATGGAAACGGAAGTGGACAAGTGGGTTAGCCATGTTCGTACTGAGACAAGGAAATTCATGGAGGACCTTGCCAATGCTTATCGACAGGCCTCAAGTATTTTGGCACGGATTGACATGGTGGATCAGGCCTGGGGCGATACCCGCATCTATCAGACAAAGATTGTACTTCGTTTGGGGGCTTTGATGCATATACCTCTACAAACTTTGGTGGATGGAGGTGTGATTCAAGATGGTGACAGATATGATTTCACTAGTTGGTACTCCTCGGTAGTCACAGGCCGTGGATTTCATGATGCAGCAAGGGAAGATTCAGCCAGAGTGAGGAAAGCAACAGGTAACATCTTGGAGGGAGTCCTTAATACATTAGAAGGCATATTTGCTAGAAAGTTGGCCCCAGAGGAAATAACTGCTGATGGCTTGAAAGACAAACTGGCTCCATTCTTCTCAGCTGCGAGGTCGCTTGTCCTGGATGACTTTGAGAATGTCTCCACTTTCTCCAGTATAATTCAGCATACCCAGGACGCCTTGTTGGCATGGAAGAAGTCTTACACTCGACACGGTTAGACGGTAGCGGTTTTGGACTTCCATCTCAACCATATTGCACCAATTTCTACCCAGGAGGTTGAAGCGGTATTGGCCCGATTGATCGAGTTTGCAGTCCGAGAGCAGGACAGTGGGAACGCGCTGCTTGATGAAGATCTTCTAGAAGAAGATAGTGGGCATTAATTGCTCATTATGGTTCCTGCAGGGGAGTGGAGAATATTTTGTGCATTTATTGCCCCACTCCCCTCAGTGGCGGTTTTTAGGGCAGAAACCCTATTTAGGGCACAGGTGGCTCGATCTGAGCCCTTTATTGTAATTGAATCCAAACCGTCCATTGAAATGGGCTAACTATAAAAGGGGCATCCCCCCTCATTTGTAAATATATTAGACATTAGATCAAGAATTGAATTAGAGCGAGAGTAGAAGGCATATAGCATTTAGCTTAGAAGTTAGCTTAGATTGAGGAGTAAAGGAATTTTTCCCATTAAGGACTTTGTAAGAAGTTGTTGTGAACACTCTCATAATATAAAGATTTATCATTGTTTGGTGGTTCCATCTTCTATTGTGAGTAGCTAGAAGGCTTGTTCGTCTTTCCAATTCAAGTAGATAGAGTAGAGTAGACTTTGTTTATGCAAGTAGTCGTTAATTGTGGAGTGTGGCGCTGTGATTTGAGCATATCTTCTTTCATCCATACCACTAGCGGGCTTATTGATGGGAAGTTCGCCTTGCGTGGTCAATTGGAGTATTGGCACTTAACTTCGATTGTGGCTCATATGTCCGTATGCATCGTAGTGATGGTATGAACATGTTGTGTCATAATTTGAACACCTTTCTCATCCTTTGAAGATTGCACCAACTTTGTTGGAGTTGTCCGAAAGGAGACGAAGCAAAGTCTGGTTTGAAGATTGTTTAAGTCGATCCTCGTCCTCCACCCTTTAGAAGTAGATTTGTAGAATTCCTATCCCTATCCCTTTTTAATTCAGTATTTCCCGATTAATTTACGAGTCAGAGCAATACTATCAAATGATTCATATCCTAATTGCTTCAAAAAATTGAACAACTACGTAAGTCCCCTTGAATACCCAGCATATTCACATTAGCCAACTGAGTCTATTCGTGTTAAAGGAACCTTGGAGTTGAACGCATGAACTTTCACGCAATCTTAGCATGCAGAATACTTTGATCAAGAGAGAATAGAATGACCGTTGGGCATTTTTATTCTGTGTTGGTGTCGTCATAAAAAACATGTCAACAGGTTGTAAATGGGTGTTTAAAAAGAAGATGGGTTCAGATGGAAGCATTGAGAAGTATAAAGCACGTTTAGTTGCAAAAGGTTACTCCCAGGTTGAGGGAGTAGATTATGGTGAGATTTTTTCTCCTGTAGCCAAAATGACATCCATTCGATTTTTGCTTTCTATTGCAGCAGCTTATGATCTAGAGATCGAGCAAATGGATGTGAAAACATCTTTCCTTCATGGAGATTTGGAGGAAAAAATTTACATGACACAACTAGGCACTATGTGGTGAAAGGTAAAAGTCATTTGGTCTATAAGTTGAAGAAATCCTTGTATGGTTTAAAACAAAGTCCGAAGATGTGGTACCAGAAGTTTGATACATATGTGTTGAGTTTGGGATTTGTGCAGTCTAAATCCGATCATTGTATATATTTGAAATCTGATAATGATCGTTTCCTGGTTATTGCCTTGTATGTCGATGACATGTTATTTATTGGCAAAGGAAAAGGTTTGATTGTAGAATTAAAATCTTAGCTCTCAGCAAAGTTTGAAATGAAAGATCTTGGTGTAGCAAGACACATTTTGGGAATGGAGATTATAAGAGATAGACAAAGCAAAAAGCTTTGGCTAGACCAGAGCAAGTATGTTGGTACTATTTTGAGGAGATTCAATATGTAGGATTCTAGACCATTGGGTGTTCCTGTTACAATGGGAACAAAGCTTTCTAGCTCACAGTGTCCTACATCCCCATTAGAGATGGAAGAGATGAGTCGAGTACCATACCAAAGTGTTGTAGGAAGTTTGATGTATGCTATGGTTTGTACAAGACCAGACATTGCCCAAGCAGTGGGAGTCCTTTCTCGTTACATGTCTAATCCAGGAAGAGCACATTGGGATGTAGTAAAAAGAGTTTTCAGATACTTGCGGGGTACTGTAGAGTACTCTATATGTTTTCATGGAATAGGAAACAAGCATTCCTTGGATATTTGTGGCTATGTGGATTCAGACTGGGCTGGTGATGTTGATAGAAGAAGATCCACCAGTGCATATGTGTTTACATTATTTGGTGGTGCAATCAGTTGGATGAGCAAGCGACAGGTTGTGGTCGTTTTGTCCACTACAGAGGCAAAGTATATGGTAGCTACTCATGCCTGCAAGGAAGCCATCTGGCTCAAGAGATTGTGTTCAGATATAGAGTTCAAACAGGGTGCAGTGACAATATATAGTGATAGTTAGAGTGCAATCTGCTTAGCGAAGAACCCGACATTTCATGCCAGGACCAAGCACATTGATGTACAATATCATTTTGTGAGAGATATGGTTGAGGATGGCAAGGTGAAGCTGGAGAAGGTAGACACTTTGGTGAATGTTGCTGATGCATTAACTAAGCCCGTGAGCACAGAGAAATTCAGATGGTGTTCAGAGTCTATGGGCCTCTCGTCCCCTAGCAATTAAGTCCATGACACTTTGGATCCCCTGACTCTTGCAAGGTGTTCGACAAGTGGGAGAATGTTGAGAATTGTGTCTCAACCTTGCAAGCTTTTTTTGGAAAATTCTAGAATTTGTTTGTGGTAGTTCTCCACATGTTGGAAAAAGGTGTATGAGTTGTTAGAATGTGCCTTGTCCCTAGTAGAATATAGGAGGGCTATTTTTAGAGTATAAACAACTCATTGTATGACTTTTATGGGGGTCTAAATTAGAGGACAAAATTAAGGACGAAAATGCTATTTTAACTTGGTTGTTTTCCCATCTTGGAGTTACAAATGACAAGTGGGTAACATGTGGCATGGTTGTTTTGCCCATGGTTTTGTAAAACCACAAATGGTTTCCAGGTTGTAAATAACTATATAAGGAGGGCTTGGGGAGGAGTTTGAAGGATGGAGTTTTGCTTGCAAGGCTGGGTGCTAGAAGGATGCTAGTGATATCTCTCCAAGTTTGAGTTGAGGTGATGCTCTTGTAAGAACTTGCATTGCAAGTGTATTGTAATCATTTGTTGATTTGGTAATACATTATGCAGATTTTAGAGTGTGGGGTTTTTCTCCCGTAAGGGTTTTCCCCACGATAATCATTGTGTTATGTGCTCATTGTTTTTTTTTCATGTTCTTGTATGCTTCTTTGAGATTCCTGTAATCAGTTAAGTTGAAATTTGCATAATCATTCTCTCAGGATTAGCGTAGGAAGCGATTCCGCACACCTTTGCTTCCTTACATTGGACACTTGTACATGTTTATGTTGGAGTGTTATATTCCAAAACCCCCCCTTAACACTACAACATCAAACTAATTAACAATGTAAAAAAACAAAAGAAAATTCATTATGATGAAGTTGTTCTTTGAAAATAGTTCTCAGACTAGTAAGAATTCTTCAAGCTACTCCCAAGTATAGTCACCTAGCTGTAATCCAAGTTCCCAACATCATTGGACAGTATTTGGACATGAAGTGTCTCATTACCCTCATAAAGGTATAATGCTGAACTTCCAGATTTCGGATCCCCCTCTAAACTATTGGACACCAATCCTCACATGCATGTCTCGTAACCACAATGAAGTATAGTTATTGATCCACAAACACTTCAGACTATTGAGCATCTATCTATCAGGACTCTACTGCATTACTCCCTATCTTCAAAGTGTTGACCTCTTCAAAATAGAACAATTGCCTCATCTTCAATGAAGTCACCATCACCATCATCTGGTGGTTCTTCATCAATGGCTGGCATTCTCTAGTTCTTATATTTCCAGCAAGCTAAATAAAAACAAACTTCTTCTTAGAATCTTCCACAGTACACAACATCAAACTTAACACAGACTCACAACAACAAGACCTCCCATTAGCTCTGATATCATATTAAAAATATACGAGCAGATACAAAAACATAATAAACTACAATAATTAAACACTCTGCTCATTTTATTCATAAACAGTTATTACATATTTATAGGAGAAGAAGATTCAACAACTTCCTATAATCATGGTAATTACATTTGACAGCAAACTAAAACTATTGATAGCTAACTGTAGTTGTTTGACACCAAACTGGACTAAAGACAACAAACTGATCTTAACAGATTACAACTTGGACACTTGAACACTTCTACATGTTTAATAAGTTGAAGTGTTATATTCCAACAATAGGATTATTCTTACAATTGATTCTATAAACTTCGTAAACATAATTTAATTCTAATACATTTAATTTTTATTTTTTTCAATTATAATAAAAGATATTGTAAATTTTGAATAAGAAATCTTACATTGTTATCAAAACAGACAACTCATCATGATATCCAAAGTATAGAGAGGGTGTTGGTCACAACAATGCTACCTAAATATTTAAATAAAGAAACCTAGTTAACCTTCTAATCTTTCAAAGATGTTGAGCATAACCTGAGACTTCCTAATTCAATATTTTGTTTTGGATAAGAGGAAGTAAGTTTTATTTATTTGTCTATGCTTTCGCCCATCTATGAATAACCAATTAATGGATATTTGACAATCTTATATATTGAATTTACTGCATCAAAACTGAACAGTACTCTGCACTATGCATAAGCTTGGTTGTTCTTATATTCATTTATTGGATTTGAACCCTTTCAAAATTCTTATCAATTTTTCATATATCTTTATTACAAAAGTAGATAATTCTATATAGAATATTGTGAATAATATACATTTATAAGCTGAAATATTCCAACTTTAAGTTCAAATTCTGCTACAGAAGTCTCACAATGTTTTTATCAACTTATGTGTATCTGCATCTCAGCGCTTCCAAATTTATTTTTCTCCACAATGTTTTCCTGTACATATGTTATTATTATTGGATACAAATTAAATTTTGGTTGCAATTTGTTTAATGTTTCAACAGTGTTCTTTAAAAACTGACCCATCAATGTTACATCAATCTATCAATTTTTTTTAGCAAATCAAAAAAAAGCATTAAACTACCAAACATGTTTTCACACATTCAGACAAAATAAAAATCCATACCTCATATTTGTAGAGTAATGTATGTAAACCTAAATTCAAATTGAGAAAACATGGAGAGAAAGAGATGAATTTGTTGGAATATACATTTTAGCATATTTGTAGATGAGTCATCAAATAATGTTTAATTGCCAAATATGTTTTGTTATGTTCAGTTCGAATTATCAAATAAAATTGTCAAATATATTTTGTTATGTTCAGTTTGTTGTCCTTAGTCTAGAGTTTGCTGCAGTTAACTGTCAAACTGTTAACATAATTATAAGAAAGTTAAATAATTCATTGTATCTATATATACCTAATTTTATCAATGAATGAACAATTGAGTGTGAGGTTTTCTGTTCTAATTGAATCAAACCACAAAGTAAACAATTATGAATACAAAATATAGATGAACACCATTTACTTTTTAATAAATGCAAACATATTAATTAAAAATAAATTGATTAATTATATTTAACACATGAATCAAATATTCAAAATTTTAACTCTAACCTTTATTACTACATAAACTTCTCTATAGATTTTTAGAATGAAATGATTTTCAGGAAATAAAAATATGAAGCGCCTCTGATGTGGTGCGAGGATTCTTCTCATCGTTGAAATCTTATGCCATATTGATTTTGAAAATGGACAAATTTATAAAAACAATGAGGAACAGAGGGAACGAATCGAACATAGCAAGGCGCTGCACACATCAGCCGCAAATCCTATGCAGTGATAGCTCTTCACGTGACAATGGACATGGCGAAGGTGATTCTGAAGATTGTGAGGGTGGTGAGGGGTTGTTCCCAGGCGTTGCCTCCCTCTCTCCTGTGGTGGCGGCGACTGTTGCTGGCTCTACTCCTTCTGAGGCTGACAGGTCTGTGGATGCTTGTGTTTTTGAAACGGCTTGTGAAGAGACGGATGTTTGGTGGGGAAGGAAGAAGTTCCTTTTCCCCCATCTATCCTGTCTTGTGATGGGGATCTCCAAGATTGATGGGGATCTCCAAGATGAAGAGGAGGAGTTCCTCATGAATTTCCTTTTGGATGTTCATCTGAAGGCGAACAAGCTTGTTGAGGTGCCTGTGGTTGAGGTCATTGATGGTGTACAGTTTTTGGATTTGAGAAAAGGCTTCTTACACGACAGAATGTATAGAAACTATTATGTGTTCTCCCATTTCTTTTGTTCTAGATGTGAGAGAGTTTTAGCTGTTGGTTGATGAAGTTGCTGCTTCTCTCTTGTTGATGTTTCTTCGCCTGCTATTGTTTTAGAGCCTGTTGTTCCTTTGGTTGTTTCAGTTCTTACCCCTAGGGGTGTAGAGGAAGGTTGTTCTGCGGGGAGCTCTGGCTCTATGAAGGATAAGGAGGTTGCACAGATCATCATTGATTTTCTTGATTCTCTTTTTGAGGAGATGACTCATTAGTTAAGGTGCTTGCTTGTTGGGAGATTTTGTGGTAATCATTTCAATATTGACACTATTCGAAGATGGATCTTTTGGATTTGGAAGCTTTGTGGTAAGGTTGAGGTATCTACAATGTTGAAATGATTCTCTCCTTGAGGAGATGACTGATTGGATAAGGTGCTTGCTTGTTGAGAAATTTTGTGGTAATCATTTCAATATTGACATTGTTCGAAAATGGATCTTTCGAATTTGGAAGCTTTGTGGCAAGGTTGAGGTATCTGCAATGTTGAATGATTTTTTTCTTTTTTCCTTTTCTTGTTAGCAAGATAGTACTAAGGTCCTTCTCGACGGCCCTTAGTTTTTGGGGTTAAATTGTCTAAGTCTTCAAAATTGGTTGTTGGTTTGAACCATATGTTAGATTCTTTCAAGTTTCTTATTTGGGCTCGTTTACATGGACTTCCCTTGGAATTTTGGAATGAAAATATTTTCATGTCTATTGTTAATTCTTTTGTGTAATACTATGTTTTACTGATAAGATCACTAAATTTATTTAGTATTTGTTATATGCTAGATTTTGTGTGTTTGTGGAGAAAAAATAGTAGCTTCCCACTTAGGTTACCTTGTCTTCAAAATTTGGAGCTTGGGTGCAAAAGATAAACTATGAAAACTCCTCGATAATCCACCTTTCTTGTGGTTAAGTGGGTCATTCCTCCACTACTTGTCTTAAGAATAAGAAACAACACTTTGTTTGGAAGAAAAAGGACCATCAACAAGCTGCTAAGGAGGATTTCTTTACTCCTATCTGTTAGGAAGTTCTGAAACCTAATCTTAAAGCATACTCCCTATTGGATTGTTTGTTGATGGACCCCTCGTCTATTGTCTTGAGATGGGGGATGGTTCTGTCAATGATTGTATATCTCCTCTCTTCCCCAAAAAATTTAGCTTTGGGGAGAAAGATCCTTGTTTTGAGATAAAATAAATTTCATTGGAACAATTTTTTAAACCACCTCGACTTTCAGTGCATTGTTGGTATGTTAGTCTTGTTGTTTGTAACGCCCCGCCATGCAACCCTAGAGGAAGTTGCAAACAACTATTTAAACAGGCTTTTTTTAAAAAAAAAAGTATAATTAATAAGCAAGTTCGCTAACTAATGCCAACAACCTCTAAGGTTACAAAGGTTATATAGAACCTCAACAAAAAACATGATTTAAACCATGCCAATTAATTAATTAATAATTTAATCACATACATTCCAATAAGATAATTACATCAAAACATAATAGATTACTTTCAATTTAATTAAACCACAATTAAACAATAAGGTTACAACTCTCATTCCCCGAATGAGGAAAGATCAATAAATAAGATTATAATTACAACTTCCACCTCGATAACAACTGAGGGGTAAAATAATGCGAGACCAACATAAATGAAATAAAGTAGAACTGAAACTGAAACCAACGAGCTCTCCAGCTAGAAGTCTCGTCCACACGAACATGAAGAAAGAACCCAATGGATTTAGATGCACGACACCCAACCAAGTGGAACCCAAAGGCCCACCCCTCGTGATAGGAGATAGTAACCAGGAATCCTAGTCAAGACAATCTACCTCTAGACACAGGCTAACATAATTGAACCAAACTGAAACAACCAATCACAACCACGACACAAGTACATCCCAAGGTACAAATCAAATACAACATAAGATCAACACATGTACATCTCAGATACCATGCAAGTACAATAGAAGTATAACATAAGTACAACTCTACATGGTCACATTACTTTCATAAATAAAGCAGAACAAGTATGTTATGAGAACCATACACATAATAATCAAACACCAACCATGGTCACATCAGGTATGTTATGGAAACCATACCCACAATAAATAAGGACCAACTATGGTCACACAAAGTGCCATCACACAACACATCATGAGTTACCCACTACGGATCGTCAAGATGGTGGCCTCAACCGATCCTCGGCCCTCATACATACTAGTACAAAATCAAAACCCAACTGTTGTCCTAGACAGAGTGTCATCACACAACTCCTCATGAATTACCCACGGTGAGTCTTCCTAAGCTCCGGCCCCCACAAGAAAAGGTTATCCTGGTGACCTTTACCGAATCTCGGCTCCCATACTCACTTATGCGGAATCAAATACCTTTCGTACAGATAAGATAGATGGCCTTGCCATTCCAGGCCTTCCCACCCATCCCAAGCCTAACCGAGCACTTGAGTCTATGAGCGAGGCATAATTATTTTTTTAGTGTGAAGTACTACCCAAACTTCTAAGTATATTGATTTAGTTATCACTTAATTACACCACTTACAACAAGTTACCCTAGCACCACTTCGTGTGCCGACCCCCGTTACAAGCCACTCCTCTACTTGACAACAACATACCAAACAATCACCAAGGGTACAAAGGTGCAATAAACAAGATACCACAACCTCTCCTTTCTCGGGAGGCAACATAAGTTCAAACCCTCTCCAAACACTTGGAGGTAACAAGGTAACAGAGTCGCTCCTGACAAGGAGGCACAACTCACAAAATCCACTCATAAACCAAGGAGGTACAAACAACAACAAAACCACTCCTGACAAGGAGACACACATTACAAAATCCACTCCTTTCTCAGAAGGCGACAAAACATCCCCGTTCGTGAAAATCGGGTTCAAACATAGACACAACCTCATGCACTACCAAGAGAATTCACAACAGGTTGACATAACAAACCGACAACCCACGAAATATAAAACTCAACTGGAAGCCTTGTCCAATGCAATGACCCAAATTTCCCAAATGATGACAAGAATAGATAAACATCAAAACTAGAATTAAATATGCTTTGGATATTCTAAATCCATGTCCTCATGCTAACATTCAGTACTTCATTGTGTTATATAAATTGATACAAAATACGTCTTTTCCAGACATGGGAGAAATTTAATACTTAATATTTAATCTCCTACTTGCATTTCAATAATAATAAAATAACCAATTGATTCTACTAATCAAAACACCATAACATGAAGTAATTATCGTTTCCACATTTCAATATAAACATATAAAAATAATTAACTTGACTTGAAGATATACTATTTAAATCAACACTATTCTCATTAAAGTATTGTTTACAAACAAAACAATGATTTAACTAGAGTCAATATATTTTTCATTCCCCCAATTAAACTTAAATCATGTCATTAGAAAAACAATAATTTTCTATGCATATTAAATATTTCATCACAACTATACATATGTCCATTTAAACTAGAAAAACAAATCATATATATAAGATTATAATATTATGCAATATAATATTAACAATTAATAATATATATTATTCTTAAAATAATACATATTATTATATTAATATCATATTATAATAATAATATTATATATATAAATATTAATATATATATCAATATTATAATATAATAATATAAAAATTATATATATTATAATATTAAAATATATATTAATATATATATATATATATTTTTTAATTAAAAAAAAAAGCGAAGTTTTTTTTTGTTTCGCGCGTCGGTCAATGGACGACTGTCTTGGTTTGCGGGCTGCATTTTGCATTGGGGAGCCGCACACCATAGTCAAGGGTTAGCTGGCTGTATCCATACACAGCCGACCCCCATTGCTGGGGGCGGTTATGTATAGACATAGTCGGCTCTCCCCAATGGCGGCGGCGACAGGAAGGTAAGGGGAGTGGTGTGGGGAGTGGGGTGGGGTGCGTTGGGTGCGGCTCCCTCCGCCCGCCTCCCATGGGGGCGCGATGGGGGTTGAGCCCCTAGCGGCCTCCCCAAATACATTTTTTTATTTTATAACAACCCTCATTAGAATAGAAAACGCGTTTTTCCTTAACTGTGGATTTTAAAACCAAAAAAAGCTCATTTCAATTTCGGATTTTTTTTTTGGATAACAATATTTTTAAACCAACATGACTATATGCATATATATATGCATTTTTGGTTTAAAAGCCAAAATAAATTGAGAAAACCAGAATGATAAGTGTAGGAGAACAATGATTTACACTAAAAAAACATCATTTTCTTTTGAAGTAAATTAATTTTTAAGAGGATCTTCTTGCTAACTGAAGAACAAAATTCCAACCTTTGCTTTAATTGAATTCAAACAACAAAATTTAAAACTCTTTCCACAAGATTTTAACCACTAATATTTAAATTTTCAAAGATCCCAAAACCAAACAGTTAGAAGACATGAACCTGGTTTTTTTTTTAAACTGATAGCAGATCCTGATGGTGACTTGAGTCCCTCTTCAGATCCACAGGTTCCCCAAGCTTCTTCCAAAAAACCCACCAAATTGAAGAATTCTTTCTCTATCTAATCCAATCTTTTTCAAAACTCCATGAACATCCCCAAATTGTGAAAACCAAATTCAAACATAAGGATTTAACCCTAAAATTTCAACAACCACCCTCATAACTTCTTCAAAACAAAAAATTAGAAAATATCTAATTTCTTTCAATTTTTGAATTTTCAAATTCCAAATTGACTTTTTATGCATTTTCTTTATTTTCAATTTCAACAAATTTAACAATAACTTCAACATAGATAAATTTACTTCTTTCAACCAATTAAATTTAATTAATTAATAAATAGATTTAATCAACGATTAAATCTATTTATTAATTAAATTTAATTAATTAATAAATAGATTTAATCAACGATTAAATCTATTTATTAATTAAATTAAATTAATCATAAAATAAATTACGTTTCAACATAATTCCAGAACACATTAATCCACAACTTAAATACATTAAGCCATACAAATCACCCCATTTAATTTGCAATTAAATAACGAAGAGAGGGAACGATAATCAAAACAACACAACCCGACAAACAATTGACAACATACAAAGACTAGGGTGACGACTTGACATAGAAACCTAGCTATTATCTCCCAATCGAATACTGTTGGGTATTGGACACGCTCTCACTTGTGAAACCAGGTGGAGTCGATGTCCTGTACCTGTCAACCTGCAAATCAAGTAACAACAACATGTAATATAAACAGTACAAAATACACACCGTGAAGAGGAAATCATAGGCTCATAGGGCACTCGCAAACGAGTGATACGATACCATCCCCTTCACCAATACATTGCAACTAACTGACAATTCTAACATGTTGATATAATTCAAAGCATAATCATCTTTAATTCAAATAACCGCTATGCTAATCCAAAGCATGGAATAAAGATAACATCTGAATAACCAAAAACACATCAAAGCAACATACCCACACAAGGACACACTGTCCAACCAGAAGGCAAAATGGATGGGTATTACACCTTCTAGTGTCTTTTGTTTTTTTTTGTCATTAGTTGTTGTTGATTGTGCTTCATAATCTATCATTTTCTTGTACAAGAGTTAAGAGTCTTTCAAAACCCTACTTACCTAATAAAAAACATAAACTTCTCTATATAAAATATAAATAAAAATTATAAAATATATTATGACTCATATTTTAATTTTTCAATAAATCACTTGTAGAATAATAATAGTAACTATCTACATTGAACTTTCTATAAACCCCACACAACAAAACAATCCAAAATGCTTTAGAAGGGTATGTAATCTTTCATATTTTTCATAATTAATTTTTAGAGTATAATATATATCTTCTATGAACATTAGTAGGGTGATCCCACAATAGTGGTTTACAATTTTTGGCCAAACTGGACATTGAAATTATTATTTTTAATTAAATCTTCATATTCGGGCACCTATAGCGGCTAAACCGTGAGGAATTTGAAGATGATGCAAACTAGAGTCCATCACATTTTGTCTGTAGATTCTAAAAATATATTTTTCAAATTTTTTGGAACTAGATTGCACTTTTTTTTCCATCTCCCACGAAAACTGGTTTTTTTCAAAAAACATTTTAAAAAAGTGATGCTCACCATATACAACATAATTTTTTTTGTATGAAGAATAAAATTTTAATTTTTTCGAATTTAGATTTGTAACTATGATATCTAGCACTTTCATTTGGTCTCATAGTTTTTTATTGAATATTTTTTCCTTAATCAAGTTTCAAAGTCAAACCAATTGCAATTCAGACATAGGCAGACTGTATACAACATAACTTTTTTTATATGTATCAAAATTCAATTTTTATTTTAATGGATCAAGGACATCAATACCCAGTCTGAATTTTAAAATTTTATTTTGATAATCTGCTATTTTTTCACATGTGCAGAACAAAGAGCTTGATTTTCAGTGAAAAACCTATGTTTAATAAAATTAAAAAAACACATACATAATAAAACCAAAACATATTAAAATTATATTCGTTGGATAGCTCGTTCTGAGGACTACCTGATTCTAGTTGGGTTTGTGAAGATTCCTCCATTTCCATACTCAACTCGAGTTTCTAAGTGCCAAAATTTAGGTTTCTTTTGTGTCTCAGATGGGGGATGAGGGATAAGGGGGTTTGTTCGAACCCATAGGGGTTTGAGCGAACCCCTTTCCTATGCATTGTTTTGTTTTTTTGGCAGCCAAGATTCAAAGGGGTTCGGTCGAACTCTAGTTCGAGCGAACCCCTTTTTGGTTCGGTCAAACAAGTAGGTTCGTGCGAACCCCTAAAATCACTTTTTTTGCCTTGGGGTCATTTTTTGTGAGTTTTCCTTCCTCACTTGAATTGTAAACCACTATTGTGGTTTCACCCAGTTATTTGATTTCCCATTCAAAAAGTATAAAGTTAGAACACTTTACAACCTATAAATTGATAAAAAGTATTTACTAAAAAATAAGAATATTGTTTACTAATCAATGGCTATAGTGGCTATAGCTCAAGGCTAGTCTTAAATATCACTCATATCTATAGTTAAAGAATAATAGTGTATCAATTATTTATTTGACACATATAAATGAGTAATTTTTGAAAAAATATTCAAAAATATGAATAATAAAATAAATTGTTCTTTTTATTAAAGAAATTACATCATTTAAATATAGTTTTATGTAATTTGTACAATTGAAAGATAAAGAAAAAATGTCTACTATATAAATATAATATAATATAATGGATCAATTTTTTTAGATTTTTTGAAGGGGTGTTACATCCTCAACTTGTACAAGAGAATGAAAAGGTGATTCATATTCATCGAGGTGGTTGGCATTATAACACCCACTATCCTATAGAAAGAAAGCATGGAAGAGTTCCAGGTACATATATTAGTTTTTTCCCTAAATCTTGTAGATAATTTAATAAATTGTTTATTATATTTAATTGGATGGGCTCTTTATTAGGGTGCTTTAATACTAATTTGTAATGCTTACTTTTCAACTACCAAATTTTGAACAATGTGAATGTGTTGTAGGAGGCATTATTGGTTTTGCACAACAAATCACAAATTCAAATTGTGATCAATATGTTTTACAATCAATGAGACAATGGTCTTTATTTAATGGCGATGCCACACTCACAATCAGAAGAAGTTCTCATCTTATAGAAATACAAGGTGATTTAGGGTATCCGGTAAGCCAACACTAAACTTTTTCCTCTTAGTTAAATATCCATATAATTACTTTCATTTTTTTTCAACATATTTGTTAATGCTATACATATTAAATTATTTTAATACATATTTGCTAATGCTATACATATTAAATTATTCTAATGGAAATAATTCTTAACATTTCCCTATCTTTTATCAAGATGAAATTGTATCGTGGAAGAAGGCTACAATATCAAGTAGAGGAAGGATCCAACAAGGATGATATGTCATTTGTAACAATTATACGTTTTTTTCCAAATGCGCCACTAGGAAAAGCTACTGCATTATTCAATTGGAGAACTGGAAAAATGGAGGTACATTTTTCTTTATGCAATTATAATTCAAGTGATAGATCTCCATCTCCATACACAACATGAAAATTATTTATATAACTAAAAATCTCATTAATATCCAATATATTATATGTAAATTAAATCTATTATAATATATTATTTGATTTCTATACAAATAATAAATACTTATCTATTTGTAATTTTTTTTTAATTTTATAAATGTAACTAAGAGATTATTTTTAAAATTGAATGACAACATACAAAACACACACTCTCAAAAGTTGTAAATAACTCATTGATTTATCTCATAAAAAACTAATAAAAATGACAATATAGTAGTCCATCACATTATTTTGGAGTTTGAAACTATCATTCTTTCATAGCTTCCACTTGAATAGATATAAGTGATTCCCCTTAAATTTAGTAGGTCTCTTGATAGTGATAATATCTTAGAAAAAAAGTTTTTTACTCTACCTTTAACACCCATTTCTATAATTTTTGTATCCATTTACCTAGATAAAAAGGTCTAACATGTATACTCATGTTCCTATTATTAACATTATCAAAATTATTTATAATATATAAATTCTTAATAGTAAATTATTCATATTCATCATACTTACTATAAATTTCATCATTAGGATGCTTTCGTTAGTATCTATATTATATTCATCATACTTATTATAAATTTCATCATCAAGATACTTTCATTAGTACCTATATTATTGATGTATTCTATTGAAGATGCCACTCAATGGATACATGTATATTGTTTTTTCTCCCCTAATTTGATTATCTATGTTGGAAACATCATTTGTATCTTCTTTGACCTCATTAGGGTCATAGGAGGAGACCATACAATTATTCTAACCAAATTCTTACAATTAGTCTTATTTGGGAATTATTTTATGATCTTGTTGCTACAAATTAAGCTCTAAGTAGAGGTCTACAAAATAACACATCACATAATGATTCCACCAGTGAGGTTATCCCTTCCCTTGTTTTGAAATGGATGTTTGTTCCTGTTGTTTTAAATAATCAATTAATCGTTTGTAGAAATAAATAACTAGAGATTATGGGTGACAACACAAGACTATATCCCAATTTTTGACAAGCCATTGAACATTAAATTTTTAAAAATCATCACATTCTATCAATTATAAGAAACAAATGAGGAAGAATTTAAATATGTAAACTAATGATTTATAATATTTTCTATGTATATTTTTTAAATTATAAACAATACCATATTGATTACTTAAATAATAATGTATTTATTATATTTTTCTAATTTTTTAAGTAAGTTGTTGATTGTAAAAACATAATATTGATTAGAATATGAAATACTTTTGTAGTTTTATAAATATAAATCCCTAAGACCAATGTATCTAGTGCTTTCATATTTTTTGTAATTTTTGTTGAGTATTTTTGAGTAATAATATTTATATTTTGGACATATTGACTGATCGTAACACAAATTTTTGTATATACTTTTGAATAATATTTTTTAATTGAAATATAGGCTATTTGCCTTTTTCCAATATATATATTAATTGAAACAAGTCCAATCCAATGCTTATCTTCACTAGCTTCTGCAAAGTCTCTAGGCTCTATTTCAGATAGCAAGGAGAGGATTGTTTGTTCATATGTACTTGTTAATGTTCTTCTAGTTTGTATTGTAGTATCTTTGTCACCAAGAATTAGACTCTGAATGATTCTTATGGACAAATATAGATGGTGCCTTTTTTATCTTCTTGTTTTATTTCTTCCTTTTCTTATTTTTCTTATTTTTCCTTGTAATTTGACTCCTCTGGATGATTATTTTCTTGTGATTATCTTTTTGATGCCTTGCTCCATCCACTTTTACATTGGCACTCTACGAATTTTCGCAATATTTTATTGTAATATCTATAAGCCTTGCTCCTTGAGGAGTAACCAAGGAAGATGCCTTCATCAGATCTAGAATCAAACTTGCCCAAGTCCTCATCATCTCCTTTTATACATAACAATTAAATTTGAACACTTTGAAGTATTTAATTGTTGCTAATCTACCCTTCCTTAATTCATAAGGTGTTTTCTTGTTGTTTACTTTGATTTTCCCTTTGTTCAAAATATAGACTGATGTGTTAATTGCTTCTCTCTAAAAATTATTTGATAGCTTAGATTCATTCAACATCATTCTATCTATCTCCTTTATGGTCCAATTCTTTCTTTCTACTACTTCATTATGTTGTAGAGTACTTGTAGCTAGAAAATGTCTCTTTATTCCATGATGCTCATAAAAATCTTCAAATTCATTTGAGGTAAACTCACCTCCTCGATTTGATCTCAAGCACTTGATTTTTAAACCAATGTCATTTTCAACCAAGGATTTAAAATCTTTAAACTTCTCAAATGGCTCAAATGTTTCTCTCAGGAAAGTAACCCATGTCATTCTAGTTCATAATCATCAATAAAAAACATAAAGTAGCTTTCACCTTGCAAGCTTTGTGTCCTTGTAGGCCCACAAAGTTTTGTATGAATAAATTTCAATGGATTTTTTTGTTGAGTACTCCTTTGACTTGAAGCTTGCTCTTGATTGTTTCCCATGTTGACATTTTTTGCAAAGAGTGTTTGAAGGTTTATCAATCTTTGTCTTATCTCTTATAGTTTACTTGGAGCTGATTTTCACTAGATTATCAAAGTTCATATGGCCCATTATTCTATGGAATAACCAAATTTAATTTGTTTTTCCCATTTAGCATTTTTCTCCCTTGATCTCATTGAGGATATATAGGTTATATGTTGTTCTATTTGTATTTGCAACTAATTTTCTTGTCCTTGCATTTCTTATCTCACATCCTTGAGCATGAAATGAGAGGGTATGTCCTTGATCACACATTTGAGTAACATTGGTAATATTATGCTTCAAACCTTCAACATACAAGACATTTTATGTTTAAATTGTCTTTCCATTATCAAGACTAAGAGTACCTTTTCTATTTATCCTTGTTGTATCATTATCTCCAAATTTTATAGTGCCTCCATTTACTTCTTCCAAATTGAAAAAAATTCTCTTTTCCCCTCTCATGTGGCTTGAGCATCCACTGCCAATGTACCATTGGTTTCCTTCATTTTGGGCATTAAATAAGTTTGCACAAGCATAGTTTTGTCTTCTTTTTCTTGCTCTTGCTTCTTTTTCCAAAATTTTATAGATTCTTCCTTTTGTTGAGCAAGGGTATCAAATTCTTGTTTTGTGTAGGAGATTTCATAAAAGCACTTTACAAAAACGTGCTATATGACAATAGTTGTTGCACTTATAACATATAATATTACAATACAATAAAGGATCAAATAAATTGTAGTTTCTATTTAAATAAGAACCCATAAGAACTTCTATTTTTGTTCCATACATAATTATTTCTTGCACGTGCCATACAATCCATTATTTTATGACCAAAATTATTATAGAAAAAAGCAATAACCAAATAAATAATTTTGGAACATGGTCATATGAGACTAGATTTTGCAGGGAATGATCTTATGAATATATTTTTATCATTTTTTGAGAGGAGTCCTGATTTTCTAAGGAATATTATTTTCTTTCTTCTTGGTGTTTTCATTTTTTATGAACCCCTCGAGTGCATCCACATAGCTTCTAGGATTTTTTGCATTTATCTTCTTTGGTAGTTTTGTAGTCTTTGGATTATAATCTTCTTTAGTATTTCTCTGATTTTCTTCGTAGTCAAGACTAGTCTTAATGATTGTCAACTTTTGGAAATTGATTATATCATCAAGAATTTTGGTTCTCTTCTCAAACTTTAAGCTTGTGTTCTTACTGAGTAGTTGTTTTCTCTAGTTCCTTTCTCAAGGAAACGATTTAGATTCTAGTTTCTCACAGTTATCTTCCTTTGTCTTCAGTTGGGTTGTCACCTCCTCTTCTATCTTTTTCACCTCTTCTAGTTGGATCTTTAGGTTGATGATAATATTTTTTGTTTCTTCAAGACTTTGTGACATTTTTTTTTTAATCACAATCTTCTTTTTCATATTTTTGAAGCTATGGATTTTGTTTCAAATTCCTCTTCTTAGGCATCTTGATCTCACTTAAGGCACACATGATTTCTTCCTCAAGATCCACTTCTACTTCAATTTCAAAATTTTCTTCCTCTTCTAAATCCATCTTTTATTTTACTTTCCTCTCAAGGTTGTCTTCAACTACCATGATATCACTCCTTGCCTCTATTTCCATGAAGAGAGTTTCTTATCTATCACTATTTGAGATACTTTAATCACTCTCCTTAGATGAGCTACTATCCCATTTGGAATAGAATATTTTCTTGGTCTTATGGAAGTTCTTCTCATATCTACTTTTTTTGTAGCTATTTTTATATTGATGTTGTCTAATCCCTTTCTCCTTGTTATTATCTTCTTCATCATCACTATTTTCTGTATATGGACACTTAGCAGCAAAATGTCCTATTTTTCCACAACTAAAGAATTTGAAAAGTAGTTTACCTTTGTATTTTCTAGACTCTTTCTTAATCTTTCTAACAAAATGAACTTCCTTTGCATTTGATTAATTACCAGTGTTATAGATCAAGATTCAGGCTCTTTATTATTTACCTTCTTTGAAGCTTTGAAGGTTGCTTCTCATTTTGGTGGCTTCTCTTTTTCAATCCTTGTTTCATATGCCATGAGGATCCCATGCAACTCATCCATTGTGCAATATATTGGGAGGGAGATTCCTGAACCAAGCTCACATGCATAATGTTGAGCTTTTGGAGCACTTCATCTACAACGTGGTTCACACTTCTAAGCAATGTGATTAGGGAGTGAGGGCAGTAGAACATCTGGTTTTGTCTGAATACAGGTGCACATGGTGAATGTGGCCATTGGAGGACGCAACCACTTTCCTAAAACTAGACTCTTGGGAGATGCTATGTGCATTACAACTACAACCTAGGATGAGACTATGGAAGAAGTAGTGACTAGATCCTTTGTGTGGAATTGGTGCGAAATGATTTGGGGTTGTTCACTGCAATCTCACGAGAACCTACTCTCGCCAACCTAGATAGAGCATCTCCAGGAGGTGGTGGAGGGAATCAGTGTGTTGATATTTTCCCTTTGTGTTTGAAATACTGCTCTGATAACCCCCATTTTGTAATATGAATACCAATTTTGTAAACACCAACTATATTAATATATAATACAATATAAGCTTTTTGATGCTCTAGTGTTCTTCTCTTTCTTGGTATTTCCATGTTTCAATTACATTTCTATATTTAGCAATGGTATTCATTTATGTTGATTTTCTTGCATATGGGTGCACTATAATTACACACTTCTAATTGATCATTAATTTTACATTATCCTTGCTCATTAGGACAATTCAAACAAAAAAATTCATCGGAGTCTATTGTACTTAGGAAAACTTGTACTTTTCCCGCCATCACCTTCTTTGAGAATAACACCACTAGAGTCGGTATAATAATGGGTTCATGAAACCCTGTTGGGGACCAACAATGGTTCATGAACCTATCAAAAATCTCACCCATACTTGAAATATCTTCAACTTTCTATCACCGGCGGGCTTTTGGAACAGTTACAAAACATCAAGTATGGATCGCCAACTTTTAAGATTTTAGACCTAAGACTTCACTAGGATATTGTTATTTCATATAGTTATAGAAACTTCATAACAAGTTGCCAACATAGGATAATGAGTAAGTTAAAAGGGAAAGTGGCATAAGAGGGAGTTTTGATAACTTGGGCGACACTCGCCAAGGTTAGTAAAACTTAGGAAAATATCACCAAAGGATTAGTCTTAGAAAAATTACGAGTAGGGGAGAAGATTTTAGGGGGGATGACCAAAATCAAAGTAATAGTGTCTCTATCTAGGGACAAGGACTAAAAGGATGTAGAAAGGAACCCAAAGATATGTTAAAAACCAGTGTTCCCTCCATTGGGCATAGAGACATGAATAGGGAAGAAACCAAACCCAAAACAAGACAACAAGAGAGAAAGGGGAAGAGACAAACCAAAACCAAAACCAAGTACAACAGAAATGACACACCCAAAAAAGAGACTATGTACAAGGTAGGGTTTAACCTACTAGAAGAAAAGGGGGAAGGTTATTCATACAAAACCATTGACTAGCTAGGAAAAGAATGAGCCAAACTAGAAAAAGCCAGTCTTCACATGTAACTTCTAAAGAACAACCAAGATTAGAATCGCCCATTAAATAATGCTTAACAAATTTTTGGATTTAATTGTGTAATTATTTGATGCAAAAATAATTACACAATCAAATCCAAAAATCTATTAAGCATTATCAATATGGATTGTGGAAACTTGTTATCATCACCCATAAAATGTCAAACCTAATGAAGGAGGTTTCATCAATCATCACATTTCCTAACAAACACCACTCATCATACACTTTTTCTTTTTGAATAAGATGACTTTGCATTATATTACCAATATTACATGTTATCTCCTTCAAAGGTTCCAATATTTGAATGAATTCTCCTTCATGAAAAGGATTTAGATCTTTACATATAACTGAAACACCATGGATTTTAGTTGCATGAATTAATACTTCATTATCATGCTCCTTTAACTCATCTATATTTTCAATCTTCATCAATTCAAAATTCTTTACTCCATCAACACTCATATAGAAAACAAATTTACTTGCCACATCATCTTGAAGACAAAAATCTGAATCTTCAAACAAGGGATTACTTTGTACTTCAAATGGCTCATAAAAAACAAATATAGAGGTTTATAATTTATACTCCACTTCACTTCTTTTTTCTCATTGCCAACAAGAATTTCATCTTCCTCTCTTAGATCAGACCGCAAGCTAGTGAATTTTCTGATGCCTGTAGATCTTACGATCACTTCATCTTTCACAAAAGGATCCTCATTTTCTTCATTTATCAAATCCAAAGTTTCAAGATCAGAGTTTTCAAAAGTGAAGACTTCATATTTCAGAATGCATAGAGAATCCGGTAACTGATTTTCTTCAATAAAGTTACAAGGAATCATATCAACCAAAGAGGAACTAGGGAAAATAGATTGCAATATAGGAGCATGTCTTATGCAAGGCGAATAGTCTTCATCTTCACTTGATGAGCTAAGATCTTCCTCCATCCCGATAGTACTTAAACTATACACCTGAGCATTCCAAACCTTGTTTACATTCCCTCCATTTACCTTTAATATAACATTTTGAGAGTGTGTAGGGCTCAAGACCTTCAAATTCATGTTCTCAACGATAGGGAAAGATTGATTGGACATATACTGAGAACTCGAAGATTTACAAATAGATGATTTGAGGATAAAAACAAGCCTTCTAACACAAATTTTTTCTGCATTCCCATGGTAATTAAATCATCTTCAATGCTTATAGCCTCAAGTTGGGCTTGTTCAATCCCACAAAATTTATCTCTCTTTAGAATAAGTTGGACTTCAAAATTTAAAGTAGAAGTAAATATGTGAAATTGAATTACCTTGCTAGGATGCTCAAGCACCAGAATCCATTGAAGTTCTCAATTGAAATGGTAAACAAAATCCCTCATAGGTTCTTTTTGTCCTTTAACAATCTAAAAGAAACGTCAGAGTAAAGCATTAATGTTGACGTCCTTGAATCATCCAAGAAATTTCTTTTTTAGAATGCTCCAACTAGTTATGCATCCTTTTTCAAGCCCCCTGAACCATTCTCCCATATTTTTGATTAGGCTATTAACAAAAAATCTTGCAAAAATTTTGTCTTCTCGAATTCCCAGGATTCTGCTCACAACGGGCATGACCATGATGTGTTCTTCAGGACCTTGCAAGTTTTTACCAGAGAATTTGGGAAGATTTTTTCTTGAGCCATATGGTAAATCATTACATTGAGATAGGGCTAGTGGTCCAATACAATTACCCCAAGGGTTTGAAGCCATGGAATATTTAGAGTTGCCAACTCCATAGAGGATTAAAAGAAAATGAAACCCCTAGGTCAATTCCTAGGTGGTGGTTGAGCTGTAGGAGGGTCTTGGCATTGATTAGGATGCTAATTAGGACGTCGAGGTGGATTATCGTAGTAAAAAAATTCCAGCCTAGGAGGATGTTCGACTACCCATCTTGGTGGCCGTTGAGCACGTTCTTCTTCTTCTTTTAAAACAAAGTTGGCCCACATATAATCTACAACACTTCTTCTATACCGCTAAGAAAGGGTATTTAATTGGGAAATATTTAATGTCTTCTTGTTCTACCTGCATCCAATCTAAACTAGGTTGTTGTACAAGAAAAACATTCTCATGCAAGAGTACCATTTTTGCATGGCCTAGTAGCAACCTGTCAAAAAAATTATCCAAATTTCCCCAGTAGAGTCACCAATAATATGTTAGCAGATGAATTGGCCTTTTATTATAATATTTAAAATTGACTCAATTGCCCAAGACACCAAAAGGCCAATGACACTAACAGCTCGGGAAACATCACAATTGCATTTGTGACTTTCCTCTGAATTTTAGAGGTACAACTCCCTTGTTTGATTTGATTTATTTTGGGGTATGCTTTTAACCCAAAAGCAAAAAAGGAAGACAAACACTAATTCATAAATATGATATTAGTGCAGGCAAACTGAAATGACCACTAAAGGTTAAGCACAAAGACTTAAATAAGCAATGGTCAATAAAGAAATGCATCAAGAATCTATTATGATAACAATAAATGAATACAACCCACAGATTGGTACAGTAGACATTATACTCATAACTCACAATTCATAGCTTGAAAGTAATTGCAAACATGAATAAATTCATAAATATGTTCCTCTTCCCTTATTACATCATAGTGTACTTAGAGAAAATCTAGACGCTCTTGGAATTGTTCACATTCAACATATAGGAAAATAAATCCCCAAATATCAATGGTTACCAAAACGGTTGCCAAATAGAGGGGTAGCTTCTTGCCAGCTAATTACCCACCCTGGAAGCCAATAGATGTAAGCACATTAATGATCACGAATAATCATAATTATGTTTTCTTATTGATACGATCTTTGACTATTTCCCAAATGTTTCTTGCTCAGAATCTTGTCTCGTGGCGAGTTATATTTGTAATTGGTGCAGCTCCTAGAAGTTGAATTAAATGATGAATCCATACTAGCACATGCTCACACACGCGAACTATCAAGATGGAGAAACAACTTGGAAAATTAAATAAATTCCCGTCACATCAACATTTAACTTATGCCACCTCATTGTCTTTTCACTTGCCAAGTCCCAATGAAATCTAGCTCAGATATGCCTCCCCTGATTTCTATAAATTTCTTGGAAATAACCATATTTCGCCAACCAAACAACATCTTGAAAATGGCAAGTGCACAAAGTGATGGTGCTTCAATGAATGATTTCATAGTGATCGAAGAAGTCAAGTGCAACCCTTTCTTCAGGTTACTATCAAATTAGTTGAAGGAAGTCTTCATTATCCAGAGTGAGATAGAGGAAGGAGTATTGTGCGATATCTTGGGAGGGAGATTCTTGAACTGGTTTCACGTGCATAATGTTGAGCTTTTGGACCACTTCATCTACAACATGGTTCACACTTCCAAGTGACACGATTGGGGAGTGAGGGAAAAAGAACGTTTGGTTTGACCTGAATACTTGCACAAGGTGAATGTGGGCATTGGAGGACTCAACCACTTTCCCAGAATTAGACTCTTTGGATACACTATCTGCATTGCAACTACAACCCAACATGAGATATGGAAGAAGTAGTGACTCTCCTTCGTATGGGGTTGGTGCGAAATGATTTAGGGTTGTTTGCCCATTTTTTACAATCTCACATGAGAACTTTCTCTCACCAACCCAGATAGAGCGTCTTCGGAGGTGGTAGAGGGAATGGACATGTGTTGATATTATCCCTTTGTGTCTGAAATATTGTTTTGATAACCCCCATTTTGTAATACAAATACCAATTTTGTAAACACCAACAATATTAATATATAATACTTGTAATATAATCTTTTTGATACTATGGTGTTCTTCTCTTTCTTGGTATTTCCATGTTTAATTGCATTTATGTATCTGGGAATGATATTCATTTATGTTGATTTTATTTCATATGGGCGCATTGTAATTACACACTTCTAACTAATCATTAATTTTACATTATCATCGCTCATTAGGGAAGTTCAGAAAAATTCACTGAAGTGTGTTATACTTAGGAAAACTTATACTTTTGTCGCCCTCGCCTTCTTTGAGAATAGCACCACTAGAGTCGGTAGGATAAGGGGTTCATGAAACCTTGCTGGGGATCGACAATAGTTCATGAACCTATCAAAAATCTCACCATACTTGAAATATCTTCAACTTTCTATCACCGACAAACTTTTGGAATGGTTACAAAACATTAAGTACGAACCACCAACTTTTAAGATTTTAGACCTAAGACTTCACTAGGCATATCCGTATTTCAGATAGTTATAGAACTTAATAATGGGCTGCCAACATATGATAACGAGTAAGTTAAAAGGGATTGTGGCATAAGAGGGAGTTATGATAACCTGGGCGACACCCGCCAAGGTTAGTAAAACTTAGGAAAATACCGCCAAAGACTTAGTCTTAGCAAAATTATGAGTAGGGGCGACGATTTTAGGGGGGATATGACCAAAATCAAAGTAACACTATACATACAAATACTATAATATTAAATATTTTTTATTGACTCAAATTTAAGTTTTCATCCTCATTCAAATTATCAACATATTAATTAATCTTCATAATTTCCCTTAAAGAATATTTAAAATAATGATTTTGCATACTAATATAATTTTAGAACCTTTTTCACATATATATAAAAAAAATTATGTTTTCATAATTTAATGTTTGATTATGCATTCCATAACAAATCCTCATTCATATACTAAAGCTTTTCTTTTTCTCATAATTTAATGTACACATACTTCGTGAGTTAAGATTTTTTTGGATGCATTTATATCTTTGTATAATAATTGATTATACAATTCCATAACAAGTCCTCATTCATGGAGAAAACCTTTTTCTTTCATGTTCTTAATTGTGATTTTTTTCTCTTAATTTAAATTAGCTCTCAATTTACTTTGGTTGTATCATGTGATTTATTCAATAATTTTTTTAAAAAAATTATATTTTAGTAAGTAATTTTTTATCTTTTAATTTTGTAATTGAATTTTATAAAAATAATTACATATTTATTTATGTTTAAGAAATTTTATTGTTAATTATAGAATATTTTATGATATTTATTATAATTTTGTTAATGAATTTTAGGTCACTCAAGAGGAAAATGTGGTATTAGTAATTTTATTGATGGTTATAATTGGCATTTCAATGTATGATATGATTGGTGATGCAATTGGAGAGCAAAACAAACATCAAAAGAATACTACCTTAGACACTAATGAGTGGGGTAAGTATGAGAGAATATTAATATAATTAATATTAAAATAATTGATTATTTCTCATTTATCATTTAAAAATAATATATTTTTTATTTAATGTATTTTTTAGGGTGCTTGGTTGCAAATAAAAGGTATTGGTACACTGAAAATATAGAAGAAACTCATGATATGATACTTGGAGGTATGATTCGAGATGATCAAAGGATCATGAAACAAGCAAATTGTCTAAATGATACAAATTCATCAGAGGGGGATTCATTTGATCAAATAGCGACAACATTTGGCCTAATAGGGGCAACACTAGAATTCATCTCTAATATTATAGACTCTTAATACCTATGGTTGTGGAAAAGGGAGATTGTAAATCAAATAGATAACTATATTTTTTTAGCATTGATAAACTCTAGAAAGGTTACAATTGGATGAATTCTTCCTCAGCTACAAATGAATTAGACTTTATGTGAGGCCTACTATTTGACACACCTAGCTTGATTGTATTTTGGTTCAAGTATTTTGATACTCTATGTGTTTTATATCATTTTGGATGATTATAGACATTCAATATTTTGCTTGCTTTCTTGTTTATGATGTTTCATGATGATTATAGATATATGTTATGCTCCCTCTATTTACTATGCTCTTGTTAATCTTGTTATGGTAATAATATATAAATGTGTTAATGTTATTGAATTGATGAGACATACAATTGAGTTAAATGATTATGTGACTTTCTTTAAAACATTGCAATAATTTAGTTGTGAATGGATAGAATATACTAATGAAAAGAGAAAGGATAGATTGTTTGATATTGATATTTCATTTAATTGATTTCAGAGATTAGTTATGTTATACATATATATGAAATGTTGATTGATTTAATTTCCTTAACTACCATGTATTGGATTTATTGACATGTGGCTTCGAGTGTTCAAGTACATGCCCATGGCCAATCGGATCAGAGGTAAACCAAGGATACCATATATGTGTTAAGCCATGTTAAACTGACTATGATTTATTTGGAGGGACCATAGTCTCATATGTGGTGTGTTTTATTTGTGATGTGATTATTATCATGCGATTTATGTTGGAAAGTCAATTAGGTTCTAAATGGGGGTTTTAATTTTTGATTTACTCTTGTGATATTTGAAATTCAGATTATTCTCTTTTTGGGTTTTGAAGGGGTGGTAAAATCTTGTCCACATCTTAGATATTATTCAAAGTATGGCCCTTCTTAATTGCCATTCAAAAAGGGTGGCGGATTTGGGGGGCGGGGATGGAGTGTTGCCTCCAAAATCTCATTAATGAGATTTGAGAGCTCTCGTGGAGTGTTGAACACTCATTGCTTCTTCACTTCCCCATGAGTTCTCATACATGTGTGAGAACTTGTGGGGATATGTGTCCAAAGGGATGAATAAGAGAGTGACATGTGTCACTCCCTCATTTAAGGATTCAAATCTTTGTTCGGGCTATTTCTATCCTCTGGAAAGCCAAATGAGGGGTTCTTTTGAGAAGTATTTTTCTACTTGTTTGTTGAGAGAGAATTTCTATTTTGGGCTTGGATTTTGAGATTTTGAAGAAGTTAGCTTGGAAGAAGAGGATATTGGATCCCATCCTCAAATTATTCCTCATTGAAGCTTGGACTTAAAGTAGGCACTTCATACTTGTTTATACCTCTCTATGTTTTCATGTGAATGCGAATGATTGTATGTTGTAAAATGCATTTGGTATACCTTCTTATGTTTTTGAATGTTCATGTTGTAAAGGGATTTTTACGTTGTGTGGGATAAGCTCACCCATTTGGGAAGAGCATCCCTTGTTGGGGATAGTGAGAGGTAGGAACCTCTATGGGGAGTTTAACCCAAGCCTTAGAGGAGGGGTTCAAGGGTATTAGTATCCACTTATATGTGATAATATGGTAAACAAATGGTGATTTTGGTGGTATGGGTTGTATGGTGAATATGGAGATTTGGTGGAATGGATTGTATGAGGAGGAAGATAAATGAGATATCTGGTTATTTCTTGGTTTTCATGAGTCTCTTCATATGGAGTGTAGTCCACTCTCCATCCCCTTTTCGGATTCTTGCTAGAATCCTTACATAAATGTGGAATCTTTGGAAGGGTGTATCTTGCATTTGTGTGTTTTTTTTTTATGTTGCTTGAGTGATTTGTTAGTATGATTGTTGAGTGTATCTGGTTGCTTGGTTGCCTCCTAGCTTGGGGGTGGTTGGTTTTCCAACCAAAGGTTGGGTGGTGAGCACCCTATTGGCCTTTAGAAGAAAATGTGTTATGTGTAAATTTTTGTAGGTTTGAGGGAGTTGCAAATTTAGGAGTATCTATGTTCACTCATGAAAAAAAATTAAAAAAATTCCACCTTAAATGATATCTGCCCTATTGGGTGAAAATGTAGAAGTCTTGTGATTTTTGTTGTAAATAAGTAAATGTAATGTAAGGATGGAACCCTTACTTTATGTCAAGGGGATATTGTGAAAATATTTACTATTTTACTTCTTTAGTTCTGTAATAAATCAGAATCTTGTTTAAAATGAGCCATTTTCTTATTTTATCTCTATTACTTGGAACAGTGTTGAAAGAAAAATAAATTTATGCATTAACTTGTGTAGATCAACTTATAGTTAAAGATATTGTTCTTTTAAATTCCAATGTATGGTTTCATGTATGAAGGAAAAATATATATGAATTTTCATAGTCAAAAGGAAACAAAAAATGGAAATGGTGTTTGCAAAAAAAGGGTTGATAATGTTGTTATATCCTAAAAACAAAGGAGATATATAGTGAAAGTCTATGAAAATATGTATTGTATTTACGTCCTCTTTTTCTTTACTGTAGTAAAACAAAACTCTATTTAATATGGATTATTTTTTCTATCTTAAAACTATCATTTAGAATAGTGCTTGAAAGAAAATGTAGATATTGCTTCGTGGATCAGTTTGTATTTTAAAAATGTTGTTTCCCATGCACTGTTAATAAAATAGATAGACGTGTGAAAATAAAGTAGCATAAACTTTATTTCCAGAGGAGAGAATAAATGAAAATAAAGTAAGATTTAAAAGCTCTATATTTAGTAAAACTACATCTCTCATCTCTGCGTACTTCTTTTTGAAAAGTTGTAAGTCTCTTCTAAAACTTAAAATGAATGAATGAACATGGCAAAATAATAAAAGGTGGCTAACAATAAATAAAATAAGAAGAAAGAAAATTATGATAGTTGTATAAACGTGATCAAAGTTGTAAGTGGTCGACCTGCTAAGCAGAGAGGAGGTTGTCATCTCTCGTCTAGCATTAGAATATAAATCTACCTACTTCTTCCACCATGCTTTCCTGGGTAGACCATTTCTTGTGTCCCTCTTGTAAGATTATGTGTCTCAGTTGTGCCCACTGGCTTATCTTCTAGGTTTCTTAAGCTCCAATCACCACCTTCCTTCTCATGCAACAAACCATGTGCCTCATGTTAGCGTCAATTTCTCTCTGTTCGTTGATTGACATGCTAAGCTAACTAAGCCGCCACTGTTAGTTTCATTTCATGTTTGAGAAAATTGTTGTTACAACACCGCATCTGATCACGTAGGTGTAAATTGCTATTAAGGTTTGCTTTCACCGCCCTTATCACCGTAGGAGCAAACTGCAATTAAGTCTGCTTTCACCGTAATTTCTATTCCTACGGTTGTTTATATATTTGTAAATTTGCATAGTGAATAACAATGAAGTTAGTTTTCATGCAAATTCATTCTCTGTGCCTGAGCAACTTGTCTTTGTAGATCTGCAGGAATTTAACATGGTATCAGAGCCATTGAAGACAATATCAAGCCACTGGCGAATGCATTGAATAGTATTGTCAATGTTACTGTTTGAACCAGGTCGACTTTCTTCTCTGTGGCAAACAAAACTCTCTATTTCTGAGTTTTAAATCTCTGATTAGCAGATCCCTGGCTACGTTTGAAATCTATGATTTTGGTGTAATATTTTCTCAGAAAAATCGTGAAAGTGCATTTTTTGAAATCAGAGGCTACTTTTGCATTTGGGAATTACTTAGCATGATTTATCTCTGCCTCTTAGCATAATTTATCTCTGCCTGTGTGGAATGCATAAATCAATCCCTACTCAGCGTGAAGATTGGTCATTGTGCTACTGTACATCCTCTGCCATTGCATTGACATGCATTTGCAAGTCGAATGGTTTGTTGTAGGCGCGATATAGAATGGGAGGTGCGGATGTCATTCTAGCCGAGATATTCAATCATTGTAGATATGTGATTTAGGAGAGGCTGCGGTTTTTTTCTCCTCTATGGAAGGCGTGATCTAGTTTTTGTTTTAAGGCTAAATTTTCTGTGGCAAGCCGATTGAAGGGGGCATTTCCTTGTTCCTGGGTGCGATTTACACTTTGGCAGGCATTAATTCCCTATCTGAGGCCGCGAACCATCAACTGAAGGCCGTAACTTTTAACAGAGGCTCCATAATATCTTCGCACCATTTGCATGAGCAAAAGGCGCAATCATTCTTCAGAGGCTGTGATTCAATCTTCAGTCACGATATGGTGTTTTTGTTCACAAATTCTTCAACAACTTGGATCTCTTTATTGAAGGAGTCAATTTGTTGCATGTGAAGGATAAGTTTCTTTTTATGTTTTTTGCATTCATTATTGGGGAATTATACATGCTTTGCAATCTTGAACTGAGATAAAGTTTCATTTATGGGGGGGTTAATCATGTCTCTTAAACACCATTTTCATCATTTTGTTGTTAGGCTAGCTTCAAAGATTTTTTTGTCTTGGAAACAAGGGGTAAAGAATCACTTCCTTGAGCAGGATTTATTGTCCTATCTCCTTAGACTCATTCCTGAGTTAAGTGTCTATGATGAAAAGAATGCATGGTTTAATAATAATGACATAGTCTATGGACTAATATGTCTTACTATTTCTGAGGATACTCTACATTACATAGAGCACACTAAGTGCCCTTTTACTTCTTGGATCATCATCCAATAGTTGTATGGAGACATTGAATCTTCATTTGAAAGTTATGTTTCTTTGGAAAACCGGGCTATTGATGATATTGAGACTTATGTTGCCTCATCTAATGTGGACACATCTTGTATGGATGATCAGTTCATTGATTTCCCATCAACCACACCTTTTGTGGATCTTGATTCCAGAGATGCTTCTTTGAGAGCCTCAAGTGATTCATTGTAGCAAGATCATTTATCTTTTGGATTCAGTTCATTGGGACCAATTTCTACCAAACATTTCTTATTTGTTTGTAGAATCCCTCATTTTGGATCTAGATGAAACTATTGAGGACATATGTATTCTCTTTGAGGACCACTCTTTTGTCCTTGCATCTATTGCTACTTCTGAATTTTGTGTCGCTTCTTCAAAAGCTTCCAATGGCTTCTTGCAGTAGGGTATCCATAGTCTTCCTAATTCAACTTTTTGGGATGATCTCTTGATAGGAGTTTCAAACTTGTTCATGGAGACTCGCATTTCAAATTTGGAGGACACATTTGAGGAGTTATCTCTCCTCTTTGATGACAACCACATCAATGTTGTTGGCCCACCATCTTCTTCACCTTTCCAGCTTGCTCTATATCAATCTTCACAAGATCTTGGATCGCCATCATCACTATCTAACATGTGGAAATGTGAGCAGTTTTTAGAGGCACACATCATCTAGATTTGGATTCCAGTATCACCCATCTTTTTGGATTGGCTTCTCCAATCACTAGTGGATATTTTTCTTCCTAAGGGGAGAAATAGTTTTTGCAAGAATTGGATCATATTATGTCTTTAGGCGTTCATCATTGGCATGGGAGCTTTTTCATTATGGGGGGATTCATATCTTTCTTTATTATATTCTCTCTATATTTGCAGGGGAATTTTATATGTAAATGGGTACCTAAAATGGCCTTTCAATGTTAGAACCCATCTTTGTTGCCTCTATAGGCCTTTTTCCCCTTAGTTAGGTTTAAGGAGAGGAGAGGGGAGGGGAGGGTAGGGGAGGGGGGGAGGCGAAGATTTGTTCCCACAGGGTTTTCCCTCTTCCCTTTTTCCTCTCTTTAGGATTTTGTCTCCTTATTTAGACTTAAGGGGGGGTGTTAGCTTCAATTTCTCTTTGTTCGTTGATTGACATGCTAATCTAACTAAGACACCACTATTAGTTTCATTTCATGTTTGAGAAAACTATTGTTATAACAGGGTAAACCCATAATAGTGGTGTACAATTTTTATGAGGAAGGAAATTTGTAAAAATGCTCACACATTCAAAATTTCATGTTTTTAAGGGTTCGTTCGAACTTGGGGGTTCACACGAACCCAAAAGAGGGGTTTGATTGAACCCCTAGTTCGAGCGAACCCCCTTTTGCATGGTGGGTTTGCTCGAACCCTATGATGCCATATTTCTTCATATAAACAAATGAAAAATTCAAAAAAATGGGGGTTCGAGCGAACCCCCTTCACCCTTTTGAGCGAAGGGGGGTTCGCTCAAACCCCCTTTTTTTGCCCTTCTCCCCCTCTTCACCCAAATTTTAGCAGATTTTTGCCCTTCGAAACTTTGGTTGAGGGTGAAAATGGAGGAGACTTCACAAACCCAACTGGAAGATGGTAATCCTCAGAACGAGCTATCCAACGAATTATATTTTAATATGTTTTGGTTTTATTATGTATGTGTTTTTTTAGTTTTATTAAACATAGGTTTTTCACCGAAAATCAAGCTCTCTATTTTGCACATGTGGAAAAATAACAGATTATCAAAATAAATTTAAAAAAAAAATGTTCTTGATCCATTAAAAAAAAAAATTGAATTTCAATTCATACAAAAAAAGTTATGTTGTATACAGTCCGCCTATGTCTGAATTGCAATTGGTTTGACTTTGAAACTTGATTAAGGAAAAAATATTCAATAAAAAACTATGAGACCAAATGAAAGTGCTAGATATTGTAGTTAAAAATCTAAATTCGAAAAAATTAGAATTTTATCCTTCATACAAAAAAAGTTATGTTGTATACGGTGAGCGTCACTTTTTAAAAATGTTGTTTTTTAAAAAAAACCAGTTTTCATGGGAGATGGAAAAAAAAGTGCAATCTGATTCCAAAATTTTTGAATCTACAGACAAATTGTGATGAGACTCTAGTTTGCATCATCTTCAAATTCCTCACGGTTTAGCTACTATAGGTTCCCGAATATGAAGATTTAGTTAAAAATAATAATTGCAATGTCCAGTTTGGCCAAAAATTGTAAACCACTATTGTGGGATCACCCAACACCACCTCTCATCATGTAAGTGTAAACTACTGTTAAGGTTTTCTTTCACCACCTTTATCACCATAGGAGCAAACTACAATTAAGTCTGCTTTCACCATAATTTCTATTCCTGCAATTGTTTATATATTTGTAAATTTGCATAGTGAATAACAATGAAGTTAGTTTTCATGCAAATTCGTTCTTTATGCCTGAGCAACTTATCTTTGTAGATCTACATGAATTTAACACCCCATTTGCCCTTGTACTGCTTTCATCTCCTCAAAAGGTGCCACTGTTGAGGGAATGAAGCTTGCATTATTAGTTGCAGGCATGAAGGTTTCAAAAGATTCAATGGTCTTCAACAGACTTGGCCAAAACCCAACACTAGATATGTTTCTCTACGCATTGCAACCATCCATAGACCAACAAGAAAAACAAAGAAAAAATGAGAGAAAGAAAATATAGCAAAGGGATCAAAACGTTTAGATATTAGACTGCCCTAACTTTATTTCCTTTTCCACCATAGTATCCCCACAAAATTTTCAGCAAAGAATGTGTCTTGTATGCCACTTCACATTTCTAAAGAAAGAATGTGAATTATAATGGTGCTGGTAGCATTTTGCACAATAAATAAAAACAAAAATTAGAATGGCCATTTAGTATGCCAACAATAATTCTACATTAAAAGTGAACACTATGTTTTGCATTTTAACCCTTCTTGTGATCACAATTTTTTTTTTTACATAGAGGCAGATATAAAGTGGAAGGCTAAAATGCTAATAACTCAGTTAAGAACTAGCTCACATCGTTTGAGATGCGAAAAGGGGAGATGGAAAATACCCAAAGAGGTGTGGTCAGATAGGATTTGTTGTTTCTACTCTTCGAGTTTAGTGGAGATAGAGTGGCACAATGTTATGGAGTGTAAAGCTTACGAGTACATCTGGTATAGTTACTCAAATTTGTTAAAAGTCAAATCTTTAGTGGCTTTGTTCAAAGAGGAGAAGATTGATAAAATAATAAGTTACCTAATCAAAATACATAGAAGAAGAAACAAGATTGGCAACAAGATTAAAAACAACAATAGGTGGTTCAGTGTAGTGGTTTTGTTGTGCTAGAAAAGGAAGTTTTTCAGTTTCATCTCTTGGGTCTCATAGAACGATGAGTCTCATGTACATAGTTAAAATCATTCATTCATTAGTCAGGTATGGCAGCGTAGATTTGAAAGTTTCACAATAATGTGGGTGACCTGCCTTCAGTAAATGCTTGTCAATAGTTCAACACACTAATACTTAGATGTCAGTGTCCTTGGCATTGTAGTATCTATCACCTACAATATCAATATACAACAGTATGGGTGTAGCCAACAAGTTATTTCCTTTTCAGTTGCCCTTGGTGCCCATGTAAGCTTTAACATTTCTAGTACCATCAATTTCTCTAGTTAAGCATGACACCCATTTCTAGTAACATTTCTTTTGTTAACTTAACAATAGTCACTCATACACTTCATGCTATCATGGGAAGTAGATTAATATGATCTATGCTTTTATGAACATAATAAAAGTAATGGTTAATAGTACTTAATTGACCGTCATTTCAATCCTTTTCCTCAAATCATCTTGGATGTTCCAATGATTCATTGATTAGAATGTATTTTAATAGTCAATGTCTTGAGTAATCAAATTGTTGCTAAGAGACATGCCTATGTAATTACCCCAGCATAGAGTCATGGTTAGTTGTCACAAGTTAGAAATAAAATAATGTTATCAAATGGTCTTTACCGAAAGAAATTACAATCTAGTGCACATATTTTTTTAGAATTTTTTTCTTTATTTTTTAATTTTTTCATGTGTGTGAAATAAAGATCTTGATGTTCAGTAAAAAGCCTACATTCACAAGAAATAGAAAATAAATAAATAATAAAATGAAATAATTCAAAATTATAATATTTGGTAAGTTTAAAATATGGGCTACATACTTACAAAATAGATCTCCTAAATGACTTCACTTGATACGACAAAAAATGAAGTAAAAATAGTTTTTTGTCAACATTTTGATAGGTGTGAAGGAAACTCCATTGAGGGTTTTATTTAAGAATAGGGTGGTTCTATCGAATGGGGTTTGATCTAACAAGGTTTGGTCTAACTCTTTTCAATCAAAACCCTTTAGATGGAATTCGTCAAGGCTTAAATCATTAAATTTTCTAAAACATATGTGATTTTAGGAAAAAACAAGATTTCCTAGAAGTGGGACACACTATTGTGGCAACACCCAAGTTAGATAGGGTTAAATTCCTAATATGGGATCAAAAAAAAGTGAAATGAGACATAATAAAATAGGGTGTGACCATTATCTCTAGTTGGGAACATGTGTCTCTTGTAGGCATAATGAGAATCTAGATCTCCAAGCAGACCAAAAATGGGGAACAAAAGTGATTGGGACTTACACCCTTTATCATGAAAAAAAGTGTCATGACTACACCAAACACAAAAATATATACAAAACATGACACAACACAAACAAAAACACATAATATAAAAGGATAACAACTTACATCTAATGAAATGGAATTATCAATGGATTATAAATATGGATGTAAAAAATAACAAAAATATAATTGTAGGTCAAACCTACAAGAAAATCCATGCCACAAGTCCATTGAAATTTTGTTTGTATCATCTTGCCTCTATTAAAGAAAATATTATTAAAGGATTTGATCTCCCTCAAACCAATGCTACATCCATCTCCATGATGTAACAAAGTTTATTCCTTGCATGTATACACATACAAACCGCTACGTTTATGGCCATCTTGTTGGAGGTGGGAAGGATAATAATTTAAACATGGAAACTACAAGTAGTAGGATCCATCTTCATGCCCAATTATATGATAGCATAAAGTTGCAAGGCCCTCTCAAGGATGAATTACACCTTGACCTACACATAAATTGACATGAGAAAAAAATTATGCTTGAACATCAAGTATAAATGCATCATGTGCAAGAGAAATATTGATATGGGCTAAATCATGTAAATGTTCCAATTCATCCAAAGAATACAACGAATTTGTACCACAAATGTTGATGTAACGCCCTGCCATGCAAACCCCAAAGGAAAACTAAATAACTAACAACAATGGATCAAATTTTTTTGTTTAAAAGAAACATTGATATCAAATGTGCATTATCATACAACACTTGTAATGCAATTATACATACACATTGTCTAGCTACGTCCTCTGGGGTAAACATGACTGCATTACTCAACATAAACCCATATCCCATAACGATGATTAACACAACACAAGATTACATTTCAAAACCATAACATAAAGTAAGTATACAATGTATAAACATCCATTACATTACATAAATGACGACATCCATAAGAGGACACATCATAAAATCAAGAATATATATATATATATATATACGTCACATTTATTACATGAAATTACATCATTTTAAGATTACAAATGTACAACAGTGTTTCCCAACACATAGTGGAAGTAATACATCAACTACAAGAGTAATACTGAAATGAATAAGATATAACTAAAATGTGGTGAAACTCTAGTCCCTCTATATTGGTACAAACTCCACCCTTCATGAACTCTGACTGGGAACCCAATGGGGTGCATAGCACGTTCCACCCAACCATGTGGACCCTAAGACCCACCCCCCGTACTAGGAGATGACAAGAAGGACCCACAACATAAAATAGTCAAGCAAAAAGGCTAACCAGACTCCACAAACAAATACAACAATAAACATACAGACAACTGCTTCAAGAATGACTGCTTCTAGAGGTACATGAACAACAAGGGAAAGCAAATACAACAAGACAAGCAAAGTTGCTAAAGGGAAGAGTTTCATCACATAGCTCGATATGGGTTACCCATTGCGGATCTTCATAGGTTACCGGCCTCCATCTTGGGTTACCTTGGCAACCTCAACCGATCCCCAACCCCCATTCTAACTCATGTGGAACCAACATACCTTTCATGAAGACAATGCAGTTGGTCTTTCCATTCCAATCCTTTTCGTCTCATCTCAAACCTAAACGAGCATTTGATCCATGAGCGAGGCATCCATTATCTTTTATTAGTGTGATTACTACCCACCACATAAGTATTTATTAGCTTATCACTTGATTAACTCAACTTCCACATAGGTTATCCTGGACACCACTTAGGGTTTTGGCCCCCATGGGAAGCCACTCTCCCTACTAGCAAAAAAAAATCCACATAAAATCTAGGACGTACCCTCTTGCACCAAGCACCAAAAATCATAAACCCATAATCATACGTGAGGCATGAACCTTCCCGCATAAAGACCATATCACAAGGTAAAGTAATAGTGCAAGGTAGCAACCCATATGAGCTCAAACAAGAATGAAAACCAAGAGCTTCACAAGAATCAAATATGAAAATCCATCATGTAACCAACTTCCCCTTAGCCTCTGGAAGCCTAATAAACCAACTACCCATAAACTCCCAATTGAGAGTAACTCAAACACTATCGGTTCCCAACATAGTCTCAAAACATGACTACAAGAGATTCATCACATAAAGTCTCCTTATTCAAAATTATCACAAGAGAAAGACCTAATATCCTGGAACTGTTAAAAGTCAATCTTTCATTTCTCTAACACATTCAACGCAAATAATCAAAATAAAGTCAACTTAAATACCATGTTTGCACACACACTTCATCACCAAGAACAATCAAACAAGTCCACCCAAATTCCACTAAATCAAACACTTTACTCGACATAAACAATCAATCAAACAATACGAGAGAGGCATTACTTTCACATTTTAGATAACTCTTCAAATTAACCACGTAATTTATTTGATTGGGTCCTTTACACATTAATGCATAAGTAATTATAAAGATATTTATTCTAAGTAACCAACTACATAATGAATCTACAAGACATGAAAACATATTAAGATTTTAACTAGGAAGGTCAACACGTGAAAACAACACATACAAGAAATAATATAAAAATACATTCCTTTGACCTTTGATCAAATAAAAATACTTAGATTCACGTAACTAAACTCACAAAAGATGAGTACCTTCATGTCTTTTATCAACATGTCTTAGTAGCTAGATCACAAGAAATGTCAATATTAGATGGTTAAATAAAGAAGTACAATACAATTAATACTAATGAGAAACAATTATTATTTCCTTAAAACCTCTATCCTTTCAATTAAATAGTCACTCTTTCTACTCTCCAAAGATTTACACATATTCCCTAAATTATTTAAATACAATCAACTCCTAATGAATTAAATACTCTTACAATTCTTAAAACATTTATATATAAACAATACTTGACACGTATTTACCAATATTTATATATCTACATAGCCAAAATCATCAACCATATATCCTTCTTTTCTATCACTATCATACAGTACATACCCATACGTATATGTTTACATATACACCTTTATTATAATCGAAATGTTGTATATTGAGCAATATATTTCAGCTGGGTTGGATACATTTATATATACATACATATAAAATCGAAGGCTTTTAATATACTATGGGTACATCAAATAGAATCTGGCAGAAAGTATCAATTACAAACCTATTAAAAATACAATGACTATAAGCCATACAAAATTCTATCCAATAACAAACATAAACTATGAACTTTCCTCAGCATACTATATATCCATCGTTGATAATATACTTTATATATAAGTATTTTATAAACAACCAACATAGTAGGCTATTGTTTTACTATGGAGAGTTTGTGCAACTGTGCATCTAGCACCTACAACTTATCCTCCCTGATGAGTAATATTGATTCAGAAAGATAAATACTTTAATATAATATTAATTCAGAAAGAGAAATGGTTAATATAGAACAGCGTTATAGGCCTCACTAATGCTGATATTGAACACCCTGATCTAATCTGTCAAAACAGTTACAAAAATTAAATATTAATGCAACAAACTATACACAGTACAAAAGCCTATTATGCAGTGTTAATAAGATGGTCACAACTAAAGTTTTTAGTGGACATCATCATGTTGGTTTTACCATTCTCAACTCATGGATCTAATTAGGAAACATAACCAAACAGGCACACTCAGATCGAGCTTGAGAGTGGGCATGTCCAAAAAGGGCACGAAACGAAACATTGGAGGATATCAATGATTGTACGAATTTAAATATTAACCTATCAAGTGACTTAAGTATAAGCATAATGCCAAAAGAAGAAGACTATCGAATGCCAAGACAATACCTATAAGCCGAATTCTAAGCATAACGCTCTTTCCAACAAATACCCAATGAGTTACGCATGCAGCCTATTTCAAGCTTTCAGCCACCTATTTCAGTGTATCATTATAATACGCATGAGGAACTCCCAAAGAACACAGAAATCAAATGCCTAACTTAAGAGTATAATCAAGGAGATATAAATCGTAGACCCAAGCATCCAGAACTAGAGATATGAAATCAAATGATAAATAATATTCAGTGCATATCCAAACACAAGGAACAGAGACGGAAACGACCTGGTTTCCAACGCAATTCAGAGATGGAAGAACAGTGCCGAGCTCACCAATACGTTCGTAACGATCCCCTTCCAAGTAAACCAATCCCCATTTTCATCTCAGCACCCTTCATGAAAATGCAACTATTCCCCATAAGTATTTTTCCCTTCCAAAAACTAAAAATAAAAAAAATCCCTTTTTTGAATCCAAAATCAACCATTATAACAAGTTTCATTTTCGACAAATAGTTCGAAACTGTGCATTGCATGCGAAATCTTTCCATGTTTTAATTGTTTTTCTTTCATTCGAAATTAAGTACTAATTTTAATATTTTATTTTCTTTAATATTTTTTCTTTTAAATTTATTAATTAAATTCAATCATTAAACAATAATTATCTTTATATTTAATTGTAGAAACATGTTATAATTTAGTCACTTAATTTTATAGCTTAATTATCTAAACACAACATATACCCCCACTTAACAACATCGTTTATTTAATTAAACAACCTAATCAATCCATTTTAAATTCAAACAACCCAAATAAAATTACTCATACCTCAAGCAAGAGCCAAACATGGAGGGGCACTACAGTTGATATATTCATTATGATTGAATCAAAAACTTGATTTAAATCCAATTTTGCACCATTAACATATAACTCAAAAACTTGAAGCATTTCATCTGAAGACTTGTAATCTTCAAATTGTCTCACTATTTTTTAAATTATCTAGCACAATATGTTGTATGAAATTTGTTGTTACGGAAATGATCAATAATTTCTTCTTCTTCACCTTGTAGACCATAAACTTGATCCACTTGACGACACACAACTCCAACATTATCATGCTCAGTAAATGAGCTTTAAAATATATGCTCAACATAATCTTCATCTGCAAAAGATACTTCAATCTAAGTTCCAAAAATATATATTATATCAAAAACTTCATGGTTAAAAATAGCTTGAATCTTGCATACCTTCACCTTCATCTTCCTCACTTGCAATAGAGAAGGTGTGAGTTTCATCAAGCTCTTGAATAATGTGTGGCCAATATATACCATAGTCATACATGTTATCTATATCCCATACTTCATCCATATCTTCATTATCATTAGTAGCACAAAAATTAGTATCATAAGGCACCTCATGTGAAGATCCAAGTTCTCTAAATTGCCTCAATATTTCAAACTCATTCAAGTAGTCTATTGTGTCATATATGATGCCAATATCAAACTTGTGACACAATTTTTTCTCTTCTTAGTTATTGTAACATTATTTTTCGGTGACCTTATTAAAGCACCTTATGTATAAGGGAGATAACAAGTCTTACACCAAATAAATAGGTTTTCATATGTATAGACTTAATCACTCTTCACAATATTCAAGGGAAAGGTCTTTAATTTAAAAGTTACTAACTGCACTAACATTTACCTCATAAATTTTATCATTAAGTGCAACCACATCTAGGTTATCCTCATGCAAAAAGATGTTACCAAAATCAAAATCAACATCAAGGACAAAAGAGGGAAATACAAGAAACTAGTCTCTTGCCCACTCTTTACATCACCTATATGTATACACTCCATAAAATCAAGTTCATGAGTTGATCCATTTGACTATTTATCTGTACACACACCTTCCTCTTTGTCCTTTTGGTTGTAATAAATAGTAGTATCATAATCTTTATTCTTAGGCAAGGTCGTCAATCATCTCACCACTTTGATCACTCACAAATGATCTATCCTAATATGGGTAGGTTCTTATGTTGTTCTTATCATCTGCAACACTATTATATAATATACCAATGCAATCTCCAACCCACCTTCAAACACAATTATCATCTTCCAATTTTTTGCTCACCCTAGATGTTGCGTTCAATTGGTTGCTATAAAAGCAACTTGTTCATTACCAATAATCCTTGCATTTGAGGATTTTTTTCCATTATAATCAATCCTCACCTTTTCAATAAAATCAAGGCACAGGTAAGCATGTTGCATATTTGTAATCTTAATATCATCCCACACTAAATCCAAGATAATGCCATTAAATTCAAAAAATATGTCAATGCAAGCAGGTGTGTTAGGTTTGAAATCATTTGGAATTCTAACATGTGGCTAAATTCCTTTCTTAATTATCCTTCTTTCCATTTATATTTACTAAAATATTGGACAAGAAAATCAAGGACAATATTACTAACATATTTATCTTTAAATACAACCAAAAGGTCATTCTAAGAAGCAAAGGAATGCTTTAAGAAACTTTTGTACCATTTTTTTTCCTTTCTATGTAGGGACCTAATAAAGAAATTCATCCAAATGTCTTCATCTTCAAATTAAAAGTTATCCATGAATTCTAAAAATACCTCAATAAATGTGACCCCTTCACTAATATCATACGTATCAAATCTAGGCATTTGGTTGTAGAACTTGGCTGTCATGATCTCAATTTCATAATCAACCTAAGAGATGTCAAGTTGCTTGTACAACTTAGTGTCTAAGGGAATAATGGGGACTGTGTAACTTGATCTTTTGTAATAGGTGGATGAAAATTTGATTGCAATGCCTTAATTATTTCCTCATATTCTTTCTCAAGCCTAACAAGTTTGCTAATTTCTTGCTTGTTATTTTGTACAGATTCTTGTAAATCAAGGCTTGGGTTTTAACAAGATGTGGAGCTACTTGAATAGCCTAAGGAAGAATCACTTGAATAGTCATTAGCAATCATTTCCTCTTTCTTATTCATTACCCAATGTTGCACTAAACTATTTTTATCTATCACCTTCTTGGTGACATTGTTGTCCCTGAACTTATTGTTTGTCTATTGCGGTTTCTTATTGTAGCCCATAAAATTCCATTTGATCTATCTATAGTATTATTTTATGTAGATTTGTGCTCATCTCTCAATTGATGTTCATTTCTGGCTTGCACTAATACTACATTTATTTGGGTTATCATGTTTGAACATATGGTGAATTGGATTGTTCAAATTGTTGAATGAGTTCCCTAAGATGTTGCATATTGTGTATGGGAAACTCATAATAATATGGATCAATACTATCATCATATTGATATTCTAAATTAGTTGGTTTTCATCATATTTTCCATTCATTATGTCACATCTTGATACATAAGACTAATCACCTTCTTCATAAAACCCAAAAAATTAATTCTCATAATAAATATCTTGCTCTAGATACTCACTGAGAGGGTGTTTGCATTCTTGAGGGTGACAAGATGTGCTTCTTGCAACCTTATCTCTACAAGAATTTGTTGATTTTGTTTCTCAAGGTGATATAACACCTCCTCTTCAAATTCAACTTCTTTTTACATTGCATCTAGGAGGAAGAGGATATAGTCTAGTATCATATGTTTCTACATCAAGATAATGTGTGCCATTATTTTTGCATTGTATCTATAAATATACATGTTTATCCTATCAAGAAGCATATAATTTCTTTTTAATTGAGCCTCTTGTTGTTCAATAATTATCATTTTATTTTGTGTCTCATTTATGTAGATTTATCAATCCATCTAGTTCACCATTATAACCATAGGATGTGTTCGGGGAAGTGGAGGACCAATGAATAGGATGTGTAGTACAATAATTACCTATATCCCTTATACCAAAAACTATATTATTTCTGTCTTTATAATCAAACCTACAAAATTATGTATATTTTTATGATTGTGGCTACTTGACGTTTGAGAAGTATACACATATTGATCTAGAATCAATAAAAAAAATTACCTACAAAATTATGTATATTTTTATGATTGTGGCTACTTGACTTTTTAGAAGTATACACATATTGATCTCGAATCAATAAAAAAAATTACCTACAAAACTAACTTCTAATATTTAAGAGGTATGTTTGTAGGGATAACTTTAAGAACCCCTCCCCCCCCCCTCCCTCGGCGAAGGTGTAAAATCCTGGTGAATCTTGTATACTTCCCGAAAATAAAAATTATTGGTAAATTTTTTCATTTTTTAGGAAAAAATAAAATCTCAATTGGCGAATATTTTGTAATCGTTAGAAGTCTATGGAAAATCCCGGCGAATTGCAAGTTTTTAAAAATCGGTAAAATATTTTCATTGGCGATTAAAACTTATTTTCAAACCAGTAAAATATTTCTATTGGCGAATTAAACCTGTTTTCATTCCAACAAAATATTTCCATTGACGAATTAAACTTGTTTTCAATCCAACAAAATATTTCCATTGGCGAATTAAACTTGTTTTCAAAACAAAAAAATATATTTTTGTTGGCGATTAAAACTTGTTTTCAAACCAAAAAAATATTTTCATTGGCGAATTAAATCTATTTTTCAAAATGAATAAACAAAACATTGGCAAATTAAACATAATCTCAAACTAATAAAAAAATTCATTGGTGAAATAAACTGGTATGCCAATAAAAAATCATAGTGTGGTTGGTGAAAATATAAAATGCTACAATTACATATTGTTCTATTCTGGGATGAATTTTCCGCACATTTAAATTCCTTCATAAAATGTTTGGAATGGGGACAAGTGTCAACATATTTATTATGTCTCAAGCCAAATGTCAACACAAATTAATATAACCCACGACCGTTCGATGAGTTTTTTATGGACGACTGTAGTTGCATTCCAGAAGCAAATCTCTGAAGCATTAGACTTGTGAATTCAAACCTCTGGAATAACACTAGAACCGTTAGATTTTCAAAAATCAATGGTTGACATTTTATTACTTATTAAATCACTTAAAGTCATGACAACCAAAATAATATTTTATCGTTGACTAGCTACCGGCAATTGAAGGTTGCTTAAGTTATGACTTAAGCCTTTGGAGTCATCATGGTGATCGGCCCCTCGACCTAGGCGAATGATGGGTTTGAGAAATGAATGGTCAAGATAAAGTGACATGGGTCAACCTTGACCGCTCCTCGCCAGCTCGTGGGGGGCCAACCTACATTTCTCGTTCCTCAACAAGGAGGTGGGGAACTGCCACATGGAATGATCAGAACTGTCAAAGGAACTATAACAAGGTGTAAAATATTGAGGAAATATTTCAACATAAGGTTGAGTAGTGTTAAAGCCTATGCTAATGAAGGAGCCTTTTAAGAATTTTTTTAAAAGTTAAGCAAGACATCTTAATCTGGGTCATCCATCTGGTTCGAGGGTTATGAACAGGTGAATAGTCTTACTTAGTAAAGAGCACACAGATGTGAAGCACCAGATTTAATCTGGGCCACTCCCCACCTCCCCATTGTTGAAATCTACACACGGGTTAAACTCAATAGGGAAGCAAGGAGGCCAACACGTGAATTTTCTTAGCGTTCATGAAGATGGTGGATCTTGTGGGTAACTTGGAATAATATTGTCATAATTTTTTTGAAACAATATTGTCACATCCGTTAGTGCGAGTGGTGAATGGTCTTGGGTGGTACGTTTCCTGATATGTCTATCATTGAAATAGGGGAAGGTGGTTTCATTGTTTCACAAAGATGGCCACTTCATAACTTCTCACGAGTCTGAGAGCAATGGAGACACTGCTCTTCTTGAACCCCACCAAGCAACAATAGGATTTCTATGGAAAAATTATTGATAAGCGGTTGAAAGGGATAGTGGTGTTTTCACATCCGTTAGTGCTTCGAGAGATCAAGAAGATGTCAGGTTTGAAATTCCTGTTGTCGCACCACAAATTTAGGCTAACACTAAGATTGCGGCCATGTTTCTGGTGATGCTTCTTTACATGGTGGTTTCAAAAGTGAAGGGGAAGAAGCTTTGCCAAATGGTCGTTTCTCACTCACTGCTGGGAGAAATTGACGAGGCACTAGACCATATAGATGGCAACTTGCTCATCCCACTCCTGCAAAATTGTTACATGTCTCTGGGGAATGGGTTGGAGGTGTCGAAATTCCTCGTGGTGCAAACACTAAAACTTGCAGAGCTTGAAAAGCATTTTGGGGAGATTGAAAGGAACATCACTTTCTTGATGCGTGCTACAGAAATCGCCAAGAATCGATCGACGAGCTAGGTGTAGGAATTTATGAAGGTAGAAGGTCTGGAAGGAAAAGTGTGGGTTGTGGATGATGAGGATTGTGAGTTGGGCATGGGAGAAGAGTGGCATGAGAATGACTATAGGGACATGGAGGAGCAGGCTAATCACCCTGCACATAGTGATTGTGACGTAGAGTGCCTGGTTATCCTAAATGCAATTGAAGCGAGGAAGATGCATGTGGCCGGTGACAATGAAGAATAGAGCAACGGGTGTTGGTGGGGTTCCTTTGGTCTATGTTTTTTTGTAATGTTTAATCAAATATACTTAAGTATGAAAGTGTCTGGCAGTTGGGTTTATTGTAGTTTCTGGTTGTTTGTCCATGGCCAGTCAAGCCATTTTGGTAATGTTTTGGCTGCAAGTGGGCTTTAGTGGTAGACAATGGATGACTGTAAATTAGTAGGCGGTGGGTAGATAGGTGTTCCTGAAGAATGGTTGAACTTCATTGAGCATATGTACAAACTCTTTTTGATCAATATAGGGTGCTGCCCCATATAGCATCTATTTAACTATAAAAAAAAAAAATTGTCACATCAAGTGGTGAATTAAATGTGACAGTTCTTGTAATATGTATTTTTGTGATTGGTTTTTTATTACTATTAGTGGCTTTTTTCCCAAGCTGGCTATGTAGTATGTACAGTTGTACTTCATTCTTTAGCTACTTAAATTAAAATACTTTTTGTGGCTCCATTCTTGTAAATCCTTTTTGCTTTGTTAAATATAAAAATGTGGCTTTTAAAACTAATAGTAATTATCAACATATAGTTCTGATCATAAGTGAGCGAAATTTATTGTGACTTATTAGTGGACATTGATAATGATTAAGGTACAACAAGCCATTTTATTCTCTCTTTTCAATGCCTCGAAGTACTCTACCTTTCATTTAATTCTCAATCTTTTTTATTTTTGAAGAAAGTGTGGTTGTGGTACTACGAATTAATGCCATATGTACATCCGAAGTGATTGATTGGATAGCTTGATATTGAAAATTGCACAACGTACTATAGATGATGATGTCATTAATCTAGTGATCAATTAAAACAAGATTTATAATGATTTCATATTGTTTGAGTGACGATTTTGTCAGCTTTTCAGCTTGAGGTACAGTTTGCATGTAGCCAGATGTCAATCAAATTAAACATTTTAATTGTAAATGTAAGGCTTAAGTTACACAAATCGATTAATTTGGTTGTTTGGTTTACGCAATTATCATTATACCCAACCTCACATGACTCACAAGTAAACAGGGATCTAGCTGGTAGTGGTATTGGTGGCCCATAAATAGGGATAGTGAGCACAACTGAAATCATTCATTGAAGGCTAAAGGCTTTACTATGGAGTGTAATGTTTTGAATTTTCATAAGGGTTTTCATTTTGTAAGGTTAATAAGGAAGAAGATGATGTGGTATTATTGGGGATACTCTAAAGTCTCCTACCTCAGTTATGTAGTTACATAGTAAAAGACCAATTTCCTTCAAGTTCAAAATGGGTGGAATTGGAAAGAAGTTCATCTGGTTCACCTGACTTCTAAGGCAGGTTTTGAACTAGGATGAGGAGCTCTGATGGAGATAAGTGTTATCCCAGTGCATCCAAGCTATGTGTAAAAGATGGGACCAGATTTACTACCCCTCATCTTCTACATGACTATGGTTCTCAAAGAGGATAAGTGCATTTTGTATCTTCACAACTCCCATTTCCCCAGCATGGTTGGCCAGGAAAGCCCCTTTTGCATTTATTTTTAGAGCCACAACCCACATTTGTATTACGTTGTCACCGACAAAAGCTTAGAATCAATTTGTAATCCATTGTCATGAGCAACAACTTGGAATCAATTGTGTATATGTAAAGTGACATATGTCATTTATACAAAATAAGAGCTTGCAAGCTCTACTCATCTTTAAAAAGATATGTAATAATGTAACATTGTAATACAGTTATAATAAATAAATGGTTGTTTTATTCTTCATTATTTATTTACAGTAAAGAATTATTTTCTAAGTTCAGTGTCTATGACTCTATTCAAATCATTTTTTTTCCTTTAAGAAATTAAGTATTATCTATTTATGAAATATTTGCATGTAGATTTAAAACATAAAGCAATACAAATGAAAAAATAAAGTTGCCATCAAATTGACAAAAAATATTATAAACACTAAAAGTTGTCACTCTTGCTAGGGTTTACCAAAATTTTATTGATTTCTAATTTGTCGTTGACCTTCTCCCCTGGTTCCTAGTATCATTATTCATTTTTTTAAGTCCTTTGCAATGTTAAGTTATCGGTCCCTTGCCTTGGTGTCAATCCTAGTGCACTAAAGTTTAAAACAACTTTAAAACACATGTTTATTGTTTATATCATAAATTACTCAACTGTTCGATGAACATTTGATGGATGGTTGTAGTTGCATTCCAGAATGAAATACACAGAGTGCTAGGCTTGTGAACTCAAAATTCTAGAATCACCATATAAATGTTAGATTTACAAAGATCAATGGTTGAGAATTTGTTTGAGAATTTATTTCTAAGTGTCATTACGGAAATGTAATGTACTAATTGTGTAGTCTGGTGGCAACACGTTGACGTTTCATTCACTTTAATATTCAAAAAAATAAGTGAACTTTCTACTGCTAAGTGATTTTATTTTTAAGTGATAGAGTCAGCATACATGGAGATTTCATATTGCTCATTGCAATGCACCAGGCAGATTCTAGGTTCCAACAAAGCCAATCAATATTAATCTTTTCAATAATCAAAATCTAGGTAAGTGAAAGAAAAAATTCCTATGGCTACGTTTCATCGTTTCTTAAAATCTTATTTTTTAAAACTTGGAAGTTTGGGTTTAGGGTTGAGAGACTTAAGAAAAATTAAGGAGGACTAAGAGGGAATTCAAAATTTCACATTTCATAAACATGTCTACCACCAGTACCACTAGCAAGCCAAATAAATTTGTTGCAAAAGGTAGAGCAAAATCGGATAAAAAAATACATTATGCAGGATTGCTTAAAACCCCAGGTTTCATTGATGAATACCATGATATTTATGATCCTAAAATCTATGATAGGCATACCTCAAAAAATAGATTTTAATCTAAGAATAAGATTACAAACCAAATGCAAGTTAATAGTTTCAGTGCACCGTGGGTAAGTGGATTAGGGTGCATGATGTTACATGAGGCTTCCCCTTACCCAAAATTTATCATGGTCTGTGCCCAAAATTATGATGATAACAAAAGAGCAATTGTTAATAAAGATAGAAAAAAGGAAATGTTGTCCATTAATGCATAAGAACTTGGAAAAGTGTTGGGTTTACAACCAAAGAATTTGGAAATGTCCACATTGACCTAGAAAATCTTGCTAGTGATTAAGAAGCAATGAATGAAAGGGAGAATTTTTTTTTCATAAATAAAATAGTTCAGGATAAAATACAAGTTATAAACAAATTGAAAGGTAATAATGTAAGCCTTTTTATGATTGATAGTTTTAGACTATGGGTTCAGGATACTATTTCCATGCTAGCATTTTTCCTCAGACTGGATAGCAATTGGGAAGTGGGTGCAAGCCTCCTTGAAATGGTATATAATATCCATCATGGTGTTCCACATGTCAAATATAACTTTATTGACCACATTGTAGAATCCATGCATGAAAATTTTTTAATGATTAAAGGAGGTGCACTCAAAGTCCACTAAGACATTTAGGTTCACAACCTACTTGTGCTATTTTTTTCTATTCAAATTTAGAGGAATGTTTCAAACCAACAAGCTTTAGATGCAGCCCTATAGTAATGTTGAGGAAAAGAAAATGGCTCTAGTATATGATTGGACCACTAAGATAAAGATGCATGATTCTCAAAGGAACTATAATCATTTAAATGTAGACTAATTTTTGGCTCCATTGCATCGAGAAATTACAAATACTCCAATGCCTAGATTGCCTATGTCATGTAGAAATTATATTCAACTAGGAAAAGAAATACAATTGGTTGATTGGTACTTAATGGAAGAATATATTGTGCTAAGATTTTATGGATCGGGAGTAGAGCCATACAAACTTCCAATACATGTGACAGAAAGGGTTTTTGCATTGGAATATTTAAGGTAGATGCAGAGTATTGATGAACTACACTTTTTCAGTCAACAAAAGAAGACCTTATTTCCTTATTTACCTTTTTCATGTGGAGGGTTCACATTCAATAGAAAATCATTTAGTGTCGCACATGATCTTTTTATTTTTTTTAATTTTGATGTTGTTTGTCACTGGCAGTATGATCCATGTGACACCACTAAATCAATGATTGTGGCCAATAGGAATGTTGGAAGTACAATTTAGCATGAAAGTAAACCTTTGTTTGAAAACTTGAAAACAAGGATTCTTGAGATGAGGTCAAAATAGAAATGGAGAAAAGTGTTGCTGAGAAAGGTATTTCTTTTGAACTTGATTGTCAACAAAAATTATGGCATTGCACCAAAAGACAATCAAGAGGTACAACATTTTTAATGAAAAAAGTGATAAACCATCTAGTAGAGTAAAAATGCCAGATTCTCTAGATAAGGAAGTTACAACTAAAAATTGGTCACAATAAAAAATTACTACCTTTCGGTCTATGAGGAAGGAGATAGTGATCCAAGAACTCTTGCAGACTATGGAGATAACAAAGAAGATCATGAGTTTAGAAAATTGTGGAATATACAACATCCTGGTGAACATGAAGATCAAGAAACTAATGATGATAGGGAAGAACAAAGCCATGTTAAAGTTGTTTTAAGTGAGGCCACAAAAGAACCATATACTTCAGGAGCAACCATAGCTGAAAAAATAAGTTATGAAGGTGGTGGTTTGGGGTCCCAAGGACAAGGAATTTGTACGGTAATAGATGTAGACCATAGAAAACCTATTGATAAGTGATGCCTTGGAGCTAATAAAGTAGACCAAGGGCATACAAGTATAATTGTAATTATTCATTTTTTTAGAGCTTCAAATCATGATCCTCAAGGTCAAATACAATCATAACTTAGACATGCCCATGGTGGAGAACCCAGTGCAACTACCACTGCCACTAGTGGCGATGGTATGGGTAGTAGTACTAGTAGGGGTCAAGATGTGCTACAATGAAAAATTACACACAAGAGGACAACAATACAAGATACCACACCAAGTGATAAAGGCACACAAAAGAGGCAAAGGATTTTGACAGGTCCAAGTCCAACATCAAATACCATTTCCACCACAAAGGAGTTATTTCCAGGCACTCCTAGTCCCATAGTTAGTGTGGCTGCAATAGAATTAGAAACTGTAAGTACTCCTATTCCTTCACCATTCAAGGATTCCATTGTTCCTCTAGCCCTAGGTTTTGATTACATTGAAGAGTTTAAAAATAAATCAGAATTGTATAAAAAAGAAAAGAAGCAGCTGATAGAGAGTGCATCTATTGTAACTTCAAAGCCTGCAACAACCATGGTATTACCCATATTTGACAGAAATAAAGAAATCATGGATTACATGATTGTTGTTCCCATAGTTCAAAATAAACCAGCAAATCAAATGGATCAATCTGAATTTCAGGTGGGCAGTTTACAATTGGATTTTTTTGGACTCAAAAATATTGACAAAATTAATGTATCAAAGAAGAACAATGAGTTGGTGGGTAGGTGCATGGAATTGGGTAGCCAATTTGTGGCCAATTTACTTTTTCATCTTGAAATAGTGAAAATGCGAGCGCATTATAGTAAAACACGCTCGCATTATGGCTTGGTAATGATCGAGCCTAGGATCAGTCATTACCAAACCATAATGTGAGCATGTTATAATGTGAGTGCATTATAACGCGCTCACGTTATGGTTTAAATTTTAAAAAACGTGTGCATTTTGAGTTAAAAAAACGCATGCATTTTGAGTTCAAAAAATGTGCATTTTTTGAAATAAAAAAAAACATTTCCAAAACGCGAGCGTGTTATAACGTGCTCGTGTTTTGGTCTACATTGAAATTTTTTTCTTCTTTTTTCTTGTCTCTTTCTTCTTGTTATCTTTTAGAGAAACTATATACATGAAATAAACATTTAAGTATAAGTTGACATTTACATATGGACGTTTACTTTCTTATTCTTTAAGTTATATTTCATGTATATAGGAAGGATGTTTGAGAGTGGTTTTGGATCTCTAGGAGTTATAATGCAAATTCTAGTTTTTGGAAGATCTCAAAAAATTTGGACTTAGTCAAATTTCAGTAATCAACATGTCAAATTTCAGTAATCAACAAGTTGTATCATCTTTCTCTCTTTATCTCACTCATTTTTTATCCCTTATGCTCTAAAGCTCTCTCACACACACTCTCCTTCCCTCTATACTTCTATCTATCTAGCCTCTCTCCCCCTCCATCCTTCCCTCCTTTCCTCCTTCCCTCCTTCCCTCTAATTCTCTCTATCTCCCCCCTCTCTCTCTTCCTTCCTCCCACCCACATTCTCTCTCTACTTCAATCTATATAACATATCCCTCTCTACCTCTCTCTCTCTTCCTTCATCCCAACCACCTTCCCTCTCTACTTCTCTTTATCTAACCTATCCCTCCCTACCTATCTCTCACCCTCCCTCCTCTCTCTCTCAATCTCTCCACCTTCCTCCTTCCCTCATCTCTCTCTCATTCTCTTTATCACACTTCTCTCTCCCTCTATCCCTCCCTCCTCCCCTCTCTATGTCTATCTCTCTCCCTCCCTCCTCCCCCCTCTCTCTCTCTCTCCTTCCCTATATACTTCTCTCTACCTCTCTCCATCTCTACCTCTCCCTCCCTCATTCCCTCTCACTCTCCCTCCCTCTCTCCCTCTCTCTTAATCTCCCAGCCTTCCTCCTTCCCTTTGTGTTTCTCTCTCACACACTCTCTCCCTCCCCCATCTCTCTCTTTGGTTTAGGCTTTATGGTTTATGGTTTAGGGTTTATGGTTTAGGGTTTAGGGTTTATGGCTTAGGCTTTAGGTCCAACCCCCTCTCTCTCCCCCTCTCTCTCAGGTCTATCCCTCCTTCTATCCCTCCCACCCCCTCTCTCTCTCTCTCTCTTAGGTATATATCTCACTCCCTCTATCTCTCTCTCTTAGGTCTCTCCCTCTTAGGTCCCCTCTCACTCTCTTAGGTATCTCCTGCCCACCCTAACAAGAGACTCTCTCTCTCTCTCTCAGGTCTCTCCCTCCCACCCCCTTCCCCTCTTCTCAAGTATCTCCCTCCCACCCTAACTAGAAAACACACACTCTCTCTATGTCTCTCTATAATATCTCTCTCTCTCTCTCAGTTCTCTCCCTCCCACCCCCTCTCCCTCTCTCAAGTCTCTCCCTCCCACCCTAACTAGATAATATCTCTCTCTTCCTCTTAGCCCCTATATCTTAGGTCTCTCTTTGCCACCCCCTCTCCCTCTCCTCGCCCCTCTCCCTCTCTCAAGTCTCTCCCTCCCACCCTAACTAGATAAATCTCTCTCTCTCTCAAGTCTATCCCTCCCACCCCCTCCCCCTCTCTCAAGTATCTCCCCCCACGCTAAGTATCTCCCCCCACGCTAACTAGAGAACACACACACACTCTCTCTCTCTTTAGTTTCTCCCTCATATCCCCTCAGTCTCTCTCCATCTCTATCTCTCTATCTCTCTCTTTATTTGTCTCCCACTCCCTATCTGTCCCTCTCTCTCCCTCCCACCCTAACTAGAGTACTCTCTCTCTCTCTCTCCCCTATCTCTTAGGTCTCTCTTCCACCCCCTATCCCTCTCCCAAGTATCTCCCTCCCACCCTAACTAGAGAACTCCATCTCTCTCTCTGGTCTCCCTCTCCCACCCCCTCTCCCTCTCTTAGGTCTCTCACTCCCAACCTAACTATATAACTCTCTCTCCCCCCTCTCTCTCCATCTCTACCTCTCTTTCAACTTTATCCCTCCCAGCCCCTCCCTCTCTCTCAAGTCTCTCCCTCCCACCCTAAGTAGATAACACTCTCTCTCTCATGTCTCTCCCTCGCACCCCTCCCCCTCTTCTCAAGTCTCCCTCCCACCCTAACTAGAGAACTCTCTCTCTACCCTCTATCTCTCTCCCACTCATCCCTCTCTCTCTCTCTCTCTTGGTCTCTCTCTCTCTCTCTCAAGTCGCTACCTCCCACTCCCTCTCACTCTCACTCAATCCCTCTATCTCTCTCCCCTCTACCCTTAACCCTAAACTCTAAACCCTTAACCCTTAAACCCTAAACCCTTAAACCCTCTACTCTTAACCCTCTACCCTCTATCTCTATCAAGTATCTCCCTCCTACCCCCTCTCCCTCTGTCAAGTCTCTCTCCCACTCACTCCCTCTCTCTCTTTGTCTCTCTCTCTCAAGTCTCTACCTCCCACC
>CM021106.1:510271236-510311973 GCA_007115665.2 Sequoiadendron giganteum | reverse complement strand
AGAGAATTAGAGGGTAAAGGAGAGAGAGAGAGAGAGAGAGTTCTTGAGATCAAGGGAAAGAGAGTCAGAAAAGGGATAGAGATAGTGAGAGAGAGGTCTAGAGTGTAAGGGATAAAAGTGAGTGAGATAGAGAGAAATAATACAATTTTTTGATTACTGAAATTTGACCTCCTGATTATTGAAATTTGACTAAGTTTGAAATTTGTGAGATTTTCCAAAAACTAGAAGAGAGAGAGGGGAGAGAGGGAGGAAGGGAGAGAGAGAGGGAGTGGAGAGATAAATAGTAGAGAGAAGGAGAGAGAGAGAGAGAAAGATGATAGAACTTGTTGACTATTAAAATTTGACCTCCTGATTACTGAAATGACTAAATTTGAAATTTTTAAGATCTTCCAGAAACTAGAATTTGCATTATAACTCCTAGAGATCTGAAACCACTCTCAAACATCCTGCCTATATACATGAAATATAACTTAAAGTATAAGAAAGTAAATGTCCATATGTAAATGTCAACTTATACTTTAAATGTTTATTTCATGTATATAGTTTCCCTGAAAGATAACAAGAAGAAAGATAAGAAAAAGAGAAGAATTTTTTTTCAATGTAGACCAAAACGCAAGCGCGTTATAATGGTTTCGCATTTTGTCAATGCATTCACAAAACATGTCAAAACTGAGATATAACGTGAGCGCGTATAACGTGCTCGTGTTATATCTTGCTTTGGGAATCCCCAAGCCCCTTAGGATTGGTATTTTCCTTGGAATACCAACCCAAAGGTTTGGAGGGAATTCTCAACGACCAGAGATGTGTTTTTGCAAATTCTAAAATTTTTCACATAATCGGGTTCGTGCTCACCGTCAGGATTGCATGTGGTTCAATATTGAAAAAATCGAACACATGGGTAATGTTGGGTTCTCTCTTAGCTATCCAACGATGTATTTTTCTCACTTTCTGACAATGTTAAGCCTTTCATCCATAATTTATTTTGTTTGTATGTCTCTTTTTTGCCAAAAAGTAGTGTTTGGTGTTTTTTTCATTATAAATTAACCGCTCATCGAATTTTCAAATAAATTACATTTTTAGATTCTACAAATTAAAAAAAAAATCAATTAGTTTCTAAAATTTGTAGGGGTAGCATGGCCAAAATTCTGTTTTTCAGGAAGTGTCCACTTCAAAAATTAGTAAAAAATAAAATATTCATTAAAAACTTATCAAAAAAATCGTGCATCAACTACATACTGTTAGCTAACTTCTTATTGTAGCAATTTTAAAAATACTAAAAAAAAATTCACTTTACGAGGGTCGTACAAAAGTTTCTATGTTATGTTTTTTTGACAAAAAAAAACCAATTTGTGTACATCCTTCATTTGAACCCCTTAATATCAACCATTTTCAAAATAAATTAGTAGTTTAGAAAGTAGACTCAGAGCACTTGAATCCTTCTTTTTGTTCCATCTCAAAATTTTGAGTGTAAGTATCCTCAATTTCACGTCCAAGGTCAGTATTTCCTGATTTCAAAAAAAAAGTTGTCCACTTAAGTCCCCTTTTTGAGAACCATCTTGGTGCACTTACCCTGGTGTATACATCATTTTTAAAGCAAGAGAGAGAGAAAAAAAGGCTGCAAACTCAAATAGAAAAGTTGCAGGCAGACCTAGCAAATGAGAAAGGAAAGAGGAAAGCAGCAGATAACAAGAGAAATGAATTAGAAAAAAAATAAAAATTTTGCCTCTACATCAACAAGCAAAGAGGATAAACAAAATGAGAGAGAAGTGAATGAACTGAATCAAAGGTTAGATGATAGAAAAAAAGAAATATGATGAGGAAAAATCCACTTCAAAAAAATTAAGATGAAGCATTGGGAAAGGAAATGAACAGTGGGAACAAAAATTGGAGAAAGAGAGAAAAAGAAATAAAAGATTGGCCACGAAGCTGATGGAAACAAAAAATAAAATTAACTCTTGTCAAAATAAGTTATCTGCATTTTATAGAGGAACAATGAGGCATATGAAACAAAAGATCTAGGATGAAATAATGCAGAGGATTGATCATTTGTGTGACATGTTTCAATTGATAGATGCTATTAGAATACATTATAAGAAGCTCAACAAATATTTAGTGGACAAAAAAAATGTGTTGGCATTAGAGAAATCTGCAAATCAAGTTCAACAAATAGTCTACAAAGCCAATGAAAATGATTTGAAATCAAAAGGGATTAATAATTGGATTTCTACCTCAATGATGTTGTCACCTATCATTCAAAAGTGTTTGAGAATGCATGAAATAAAGGAATTTGTGCATTTGGCTGCAAACAATATGAAGAAGTTGGATTAAAAGGTAAGGAACTTCATAGAGCTTGGTGTTCGAGAGGCTTTTGACACAAATGAGTGATTCATTGGAAAGGATGATTTTTGAAAGAAGATGGAGGGTGCAAGGAAGATTGATTTGGACCATCTTCCTCATAACCTAGATGTGGTGAACTATTTGGATTTTATCAAACCACTGATAACCTCGAATGTAAAATTGACTAAAGAATTCAAGGCAGGTTCCAATTTTGATCATGAATTGTTAACAAATCTTCAAGTCAAACAACATCAGTTAGAACAAATGACAATTCCACCACTTGAACAATGGAAGTTGCTAGAAAAGGTGATACAGTGATTTGATATTTGATAATATGAGCAATATTTTGCATTGCAAATGCCTCTATGTATAACTTCATGTGAAAATCAATAAAAAAACTCAAATTCAGTAATGTGTTGATGTCCAATTATTTGTATTATTTATTTTATCATTTGAAGAAAAATTTTGGTTTCAACTACTAGATACACATTAAATGATTGTTGATGTTCATTGTTGTATATGCTACTATTGTTAATATGTTATTAAGCATTGAGTTGAGTGATGAATCACTGAGTACATGTTTAATTTTTAACACAATTAAAATATGAAATTATTAATAATATGTTAATTTAGTCATACAAACCTATGATTCCATCAGAGCATTTTAATTAATTTTGTATTCAATTGCTAGTATTGTTATCAAAATTACATATGCATATTGACAGACTCAAAACCAAAGACAAGACTCTAAATTTCTCTTTGTATTCCTTTACAAAATTTTGTGATCAATTAACAAGAAACGAACCCGTACTTCTATCCTTGAATTCCTTCTTATAGAAATGAAGGATCAAACAAGCTTTGGGCTAGATAGTACACATGTCCCTTTTCTGTTGGACCGACATAAAATATTCCCTTTGTAGTTATATTTGCTTTTTCATATGGAGGGAAATATTACATGAGACAAAAACTATTTTCATTTATCGATGAATATCTCACCCCACCTTCCAAAGGCATCTTTAAGCTGATGTAGCAATATCCACCTACTCAAAATTATACCCACGTACTCAAGCATAAAGTGAAATAAAAGCATAAAGTGTAAAAGGCGGAAGAGACAAAAGACTTATCCACGTTTGCAATCTTGTCATCAAATTAAAATTGGGAAGAAGACAATATTTTATCCATACTTCATCAAAAGCCTAATTAGTATTGGTTTCAGGCTATGCATTGTATTTCTCTCATTCGTTACTCACCATATTTGTAGACTTAAGACCAAAATTGCTCACCATCCCACCAATGCAACTCAATCCTCAAAAACATCCAAATATTTATCTTTCCAGGCTTGAAATTCTTCTTTTGTAGGCCAATCAAATGTAATGATATCATCATCATTTTTCCTGTAAGGAGAAAATTTGATTACAACTTGATTTTCCTCCTTATCAAACTCCTCCAAAGTAACCTCGGCTTGAGCAAGCATATCCATATTCTTCTTTAACAATGCCCATATTATTTTCCTTAAAAATATTGGCTGCTAGATTTGATATCACCTCATTGACCTCCTATTTCCACTCTTGTAGGGACTTGATATTACCATCATTCTTTAGTATATCAGGTAATAGGCCATGATTCATCTCATGAAAAATCTTCACCAATTCCCTTATCTTAGCCTCTAAAGGCTCAATCTTTCCCTAGAACTCTTGGATTCAAATCACATTTCTAAGGGTTGGTTTAATCTTCTTAGGTCCATTGACATCATGCTCAGCTCCCATAGCCATTATTCTTAAGCCAAGGGATCCATGTCTTCATAAGTGGAATAGCTACCTCCTTGTTAATATCAAATTTTTTTATTACACTCACCATTGATGAGTAATTAGCATGAATGATAATTAACCTTTTATCCACTCCTCTATTCAAATGTTCCAAAACTAAAATCACAATCTTTAGGTTGCTATCAAGAATGTCTATCATGTTGACTAACCTTTTATTCATACTCTTTCATCTTTTGGAGTAGTTCTTATTTGTTGATGTCTTCTTCTTATGTTGTATCTGAAGTACTTGGTCCCTCCACAACAATGGGCACATTTCCCATGTTGTAGGGCACAATTTCCCATGAAGAACTTATAGGGGGTGTAGTGGCAGCAGATTTTGGCTCTTGAGAGGTAGAGGGAGAAGCAATATTGGTTTCCCTTGGCTCATTTGACTACAAATTCTGCAATTTCTCCTTTAACAATGCCAATTTAGTATGTAACTACATTGTTTGTTGCTGGTTCTTTCCATAATCAACCAATAAATCATTTTACTTTTTCTATAACTTTCTTTCTCAATAGTTACCGACTCCACTATTGCTTTTGTGAATTGAGCAACATTGACTGACATTGTTGCAGCCTCAATTGTTGACGTATCAGACACTCTTTTTATAATTAATCCCCCTATAATTTGTAGCAGGCTCTAAAATGTACGACTTCTTGGTATTGGGGGCTAGGGTCCAAATGGCTAATATGTCCCATTTCTCACTGAATGTAGATCCTTGCGATGTAATTGTAGCTTCTTCCTCTGAATTGTAGAGAGGTCTATCATATATCTTTATTGTATCAAATGCAATGGAAGAAGACAAGTCCCATTTGGGTAATAAAAGAATTCCACTTTTTCTTACCAATGCTCTACCTTCCTCAGTATTTATTTCTTAATATTTCTCTTTCATTTCTTTTATTACCTGGTCTTGATGACTACATCAAGTATCTTAGGTGGAGACTCCTCTATTTTGCAACCTTATTTACAAATTCATCCTTCTTTTCCCTCCAGACAAATTCCATGAAGGCTTTAGACTTCACAAAAGAATCATCATCCATAAATTTTGTGCATGCTTCTTCTCTAACATTGTTTTGGCTATTTGATCTAGTGAGGTTCGCCTTGCTTAATCTCAAACCAAGTTGTTGTGGCACAATATCCCTAGGTGGAGAATGCATCCCTTGTTGCATTTATTCTTGTGTTACCAAGATCTCTTCCTCAAAATCCTCTTCATAATCCACCAAGCCAACTAATTGAACCTTTTTCTTCTTCAAAGGTGGCTCTCTTGGTGGTGATGCTTGTCTTGGTGGAGAGTCAATATCAATAAATTTAGGTCATGTTGACCTAAGGGGAGATGGCGGTGGAATTTTTGGCACTGGCGAAGGGCTTATTTGCTTCTTTGGTTGAGAAGAGGGAGCAATTGTATCCTTTCCCTTCGCCTTATTCTTCTTCCTTCTGAAAAATAATGACTTTATTTTCCTCAAGGGGCTGGTGAGCTGGCCATTCTTCCATTACAGGGGTTTCTCCCTCACCTTTTTCCTCTATAGCAATGGACTTTCCCTTTTATTGAATTAGTCTCTCGCCTTGTAGGTGCCCAACCACTATTTTAAAGTTTTTGAAAACATATTCTATCCTCTGCATCTCATTTGGAATTTCAGCAAGAGTAGTAAATTGTAGATCATTTTCCCTTATTTCCTAAATTACAATTTATTAAAAGCAATCCATTTTTCTTTTTTGTCCTCTTTTTTTTGAAAATAAAAAATATTTCTAATCACATTCTCAGGGAAATAGAAATTATGAATAAATTTTGAGCTTCTATTTCTCATTTTCAACCATGCCATGAATCCCTCAGGATCATGGTTTCTTACTACTGCTCTTCTCATTCCTAGAGGCTTGACTATGTCATTAATCTTGTCCCATCCTCCTTTGATCATTACAAAATCAAAAAAGAAAATATATGAAGGGAAGAATTTTCTGTTTCCATGATCCTTCAAGTGATTGTTCTCCACATTCCCAAGTTGTCATATCACCTCTAAAAGGCCAATTCTCCTTGGCACATCCTTGGGAAACAAGTGGGGTGAAATAGTTATGCCATAAACTCTCAAAATATTATAGGTAGGATAAGGGATAACATCCCCCCAATTTTGATCGACTCCTAGATCCGACCTCCTTTCCATAGGCCTCAAAAAATCATGCAAGGCTATAGGAATCCCTTGCATATTCATGATCAACACTCTCCTCAACTTGGAGGAAAATAAGTTCTCAAACATGACATGATCAAATTTTCTATCTTTGTTAAGGACCGTAGTCCATCATTGAACAGGAAGTTCCAAGCTACCTTTCTTCCGCTCCAATGTCATATCCTGACCAAAATAGGGGGCTCCTGTGTACAATAACATGTACATAAACAATGAGTACCAAAAGAATCTAATTCCATCTTTACCCTTTTTCAATTCAACTAGGCCCTCATGAATCCTTTCTACTAAGTACCCTCCATAATCATATAGTGTGCAATATGTGGGATGCTGGATATGTGATGCCACGTACATCCAAGCCATGGGCATTCTTGTAACTGGGTCATAGCCAATGATTTGGCATATAGAATAGAAAGTCCTTTGAAAGTAGGACACAAAATAGTTAATTGGTTAGGTCTCTTTGTCTGATGGACCCAAGACTACCCTTCTACCATCCACAGATGCCAAATAATTTGGTAGTATTGAAATTTTAAAAGTGTGTCTCGCCTTCTCATATTCTGCCCTGAGAGTCTTCTCATCAATAGGCACCATATCCTCACTCCATTTAGTGAGCTTGAAGAATTCTACAATAACTTCTCTTGTTATCTTGACCATGTCCATCCCATGAAATGTCCTCACAGTCCTTGTGACTGGATCATAATTTCTAGCCACTGCCTTTAGTAAGTCCACATCCATGTAGACATTTGGGACTATCAATTTTCCCAAATCCAAGTTCCATGGGTTTCCCAAACTAGCAACTGAAAAATTTGCCACCTAGTGTAGGGAAATGTGGCATCCTTGATATCACTTTGCTTGTCTATTAGTCCTTCTACAATTTGTTTCCCTCAGAACAATAATTGACCTGTAGGTTTTTCAGAAGTCAAGGGTTTCAGCTGATTTGTTAGTAAATAGACTATAGGTTTGATAGGAGGTTTTGAACCAAAGGCTTGCTCCTTAGATGAAGACACTTTTACTTTTGGGGCCATGATTCTAGGGTTTTTGAAAACTAGGGTTCCTTTTAGCAAACTAGAAACTTACAGCTTAGGCATAGGTTTGACTTAGAAAACAACAGGACTAGACAAGGTAATTGCTTTGAATTTATGTCAAACCTTAAAAGAATTGCGTAAACAAGAGAACCCTAATGACAGAATGATTGAGTGAGCACAATTAGATAAGTTCTAAGCAATTTTAGAAGCAAGGAAGTGATTTTACTTACTGGTTTGAAAAATGCTCAAAAATCGTAATTTTATTATTGAACAAGCCTAAAAATCGCAATATAGCTCCTCGGATGTGCATAATGCCTTTAACGATCTTCAATTATGCTTTAGAATCTTCCAATTTGGTAGCTCTACGTCTTGTCTACCATTATGGTTCGCTCGCACGAACCAGAACGACTCATTTTCCTTCAATATCAACTTTGAATACTAGTTGTTGATTGCACAATGAGATGGCTCAAATTAGGTCAAAAGAGTTTGAAAAAGATAATTGTAGACCTCTACTCCCATCAACCAATGAAAAAATGGTTGTGTGGACCCGTTCTCCAAGTCATCTATGGGCTCCACAATGGACACGCAAGATTAAAAGATCTTGTTTACTTTTGTAACACGTGCTTAAAAGTCCCTTTAGTAGCATAGACTTCACCATCCATACCTCTACGCTGAAATATTTCATTAATATTTCATCCTTTATAATGTTCTTTCAACTACTCTGATCTCTCCATGTGGCACTCTCTCGCTTCCCCATTGAGAGACGGGAGATAGAGGTGGGTCCCCTGCAAGTTGGCAGGGAAGGGTTCATATTTAATAATGTCACCCTATCTCGACCATCGATATCACTCAAACGGAGTGTATACTTCCTTTGAGTTTGTAGCCTGACAGGTCCCACTAACAAAAGGATCGGTGCCATTCGCCCGCTAGCTCGTCGTATTATTTTAATGTATATTAAAATAGAGCGGGGGTGCGGGGAATAGTCTAGATGCAACCACCTCATCTTCTATCCACCATTGATTTATTATAACCTGTCGTTGAATGGATTATGAAAGATGCTAGGCCACGTTGCTGAATAGGATGCATGGTGCTCACTTGCTAGCCAGTGAGATTATTTTAGTGGGAAATAAAACCCAACGGGGGCACGAGGAGCGGTCAGGATTTAATTATTTTAATCTTGTGGGATGGAGGGGAACCAATAGAAAGTAGTCAATGGGTTCCGCCAAGCATAACAAATGGTTTTAATAAGCACGTGCACTTATTACATGACTTAAAAGGGGTTGCTTTCCTAGGTTTATAACATGAATGATATTGAGCGAATATTAAAACCCAAACTTAGGGAAAGAGCAGAATTAAAGAATTTTATGACCTGCATAAGACAAGGCAAGATTTATAAGGATTCTACGGGTAGTAATTGGGAACACTAGGCTCAAGGGGCTAGTGAGTAAACTGACGCAAAGGCATAAGATATGACTTAAAAGACCAGGAATGGGTAAAACCCAATCAACTTCAAATTAGAATGTAGGTAAAAGGATAAGACAACTAGGGTTTTTGAAAGGGTTTAGAACACACATAAACCCTAGAACATAAGAACGAATACAACCCTAAGCCTTATAACACATTCCAAATCAATAGAACACCCAGATCAAAAAGACAACCAAATTTAAGCATCTTTTGGGATGCCTAGTGTAAGCTATTTGATAGCACATATAGGAAATATTGTAATTTTTCTTTATAATAACAAAAGATGACTCAAATACTTAAGTGTATTTCTTTAATTTTGAATATAATATCGACCTATTTTGCTCTCCAGTATTGTATTCACTATATTATGACTCAAGATAATCAATAGTTATTTATAAGTTGTCATATCACATCATGTGTTAATGTTATGGATGTTGAACTGTTAGATTTTGTTCAAGGAATAGATTAATATTCCTTTCAGTTATTTATCAAAGATTGTGTGAATGGAAATGCAATAGGAATTTATAATTAGTGTGATAAGTTTTTTTCTTTAAAAATGATGTAGAATCACATATCAAATTCAATACCATGGAATATAATATAAAGTATAAAATATCACAATTTCATGGAATACAATATAAAATATCAACTACAGTTTGGAATATGATTCATGAAGTGCAATATAAAATAAAATATTATGAAGTGCAATGATTCACAATTCCATGGAATACAATATAAAATATCATCAAATACAGTTTGGAAAATGATTCATGAAGTGTAGTATAAATACATAAAAGCTGCTAATTCACTTCCATTTCCCAAATGGATTCGGGGTCCTGAAATTGACGTTCAACTTGAATGAAGTAAAAGAGTCGTCTTGATTCTGAGTCTGGTCTTCATTTTCTTTGGCCTGCGTCTCAAGTTCAAAATTCATTGTGTCATTGCCATTTATCCCACTACCCCTACCACTACCACCAATACCAGCATTTGGAATTGGAGTGTTGCACAACCCTCTTCTTTTGCATATGGACCTCCAGATTGTGAGTGCCCTTTCAAAAGGAATTTTTTTGACATTATATGCAATTCCTTTCATCCTCAAGAAATTTTCCAAATTCTTGTCTAGTTTGTTTCTTAACTTTGATTTCAAAAACGCAAATGAACTGAAAACTCTCTCATCCTCCATCGATCCCAATATCATTGTTTGACATAAATTAGCAAGTTTGAAATATTCTAATAACGAACCACATAATATTTCACTCTGACATAATATTGAAAAATTCTTACATTGTTGTCTAAGCTTATCTGCATTTATAATTCCTTCTATTGTCTACTCATTGTATGTTATACTTTTCAAAAAGTGTTTGATCAAGATATTTACTTTATCATGAAAATATTTTGGGCTACTCGGTTTACCCAAAATTGAGAATACACAATACCCATGGCTTAAATTATTTCTTGTCAAGAGAATCTATCATAAATATTTGTGGAAAGACATTTTGCAATTTCCTTCAAATTATTACTAACAAAATTAACAATGTCATTAAAATATTCCTTTCTAACAGGTACTTCTCTAATAGAGTGCATGGCTGTCATAAAATGGTACATTGGTATCTCAAATCCACGTACATAGATACACAAGTTCTTGCTTGTTCAAATCAGTAATTTTCTACCAAATGAAATAATTTGGGCTTTCAGAAGTTAGATCTAGATATAGATGATAGAGGGCCATGCATGTATGTCTACGTAGTTTGGAATATTCATAAATATACACAATTTTGTCTTGGACTTTCTTCACAAGATTATTAATTTCATCCAACATGGGGAAAAGACTAGCTAAAGTCAAGAGTGTCTCTATATCGCTTAACTTATGTAACAGGTCAGGAGCTTTGTCTACTGTGTTGTGATGTTCATATATTACTCCAATCAAGGATTGATATTTTAAAAGAACTCATTGTGCTTGTCCATGTAGGGAGATCAATATGGTATCAACATCCTTGAGAAGCTTGTTTCCTACTATTATTCCCTCAACAATTTTTTTAAATTATGTGAAACATTTGGGACTTGGCAGAAGTATGTGTAGAGCTTGTGGACTATATTTTCAAATTTTGATACTGTAGGAAACTTGCTTACAATTCTGAATGTTAAATTCAATATGTGGGTCATGCAGTGAATGCCAAGCATGTATGGCACACAAGTAGTTTGTAACTTTGTGCAAACATTGCTCCTATGACCTTGCACCACTGTAGCTCCATTAGCTCCTACACACACCAACTTTTTAGCAATTGTTAAGTCATCCATACCTGCAATTTCATTCAAATATTTCTTGACTAGTTCAAATAGATTTTGTCATGTTGAATTGTCCTTCATTTTATGAACACAGAGAAGATGAGCTTGGTGGACATGTTTTTTTACAGTATACACATGCATACAAACCCAAGAGTATTACCTAGTGTAGTAACTTCATCTAAAGATTATGCAATGAAGTTTGACTCTTTTACTTTCTCCTTTAAATCTTTATTTTCCACTACAGCAAGATAGTTTTCCCATTCCCATCTAGTGTTTACTGACCAATGTGAGCTAGGAATGTGAGGAACACCCAAAAACGATAATAAATTAAAAAATTTTGGGTAGTCTTTCATAGGACTCCCTCTGGACAAAATATAAAAAATAACACTCATCTGAACAGTTTTTGACAGATGTGCTCCTTCCATTGCTTTTCCAAATTGAGCCTCAATCGTACCTCGACATGCAGCAAGCTTCGACATTCTTTGCTTATGCTCTTCATATTCCATGGCATACTTAACATGAAGACATTCTTCCTTTGATTTCCATCGTACGATTGATTGTTCCTTTCCGCCTATGATTTGTTTTTCATAAAATTTATCGATATGCTTTTGTATAGTGTCAAGCTTTAGCTGCAACTTCTTGTCTCCTTTACACTTCCAGCTACAAATCATACACATTCATTATATTGCAGTTTCATCTTTGTTTTTTTTCTCCACTGGTACAATGAATGGGTACTTTGAAAACCAACCAAGTTGAAAATTCCTTGTCATTTCCCACTCGCACCCCACTTTTGATTTGCCTTTTATTTTCTTGCTACCAACATCATCCAAGTTAATTAACTCATTTTGGCTAACTAGGGTATCCCTTGGAACATCTTCTGTAGTATTGCCATCCTCATTTGACTCATTTAACTCAATGGCTTGATCTCACCTTGACCTTCCGGTGGCATTGGCGGTGAGGTATTGTGAATGCCTTCTTCATTAATATTTGGTGGAAGAGTTGATGATGCAACTCCATCTTGATCTAATGGATCAGAAGCATTGTCAATTCCAAAGTAAGACTGTATGGTAACTCTATGTTAAATGGGTGTTTTGATGGCCTCCCAGTCCCTTCACCAATCTGAGGAGTCTTACCCTTGTTGCACTTGCTACTCAACATATTAATCTCTCACTTCGAATAAAATCTGGAAAAAATGTCTTCTTGTTTAAGGACGGAGAATATAGATCCCATTCCCTTCTCAATATCATCTTTAAGATTGAAGCAAGAATGGAAAAGAGATAAATAAATCTTATAACACTATGAAGAAATGATCACTCACCTTTAAGTTTAGGTTTTCACTATCTTTCTATTCATTAATGCAGGAATGCCTGCATTGTAAGTTTGTAACTTGCCTACGATCAAATTCAAGGTTCCAAGTCCAACTTTTGAATCGAGAGCTCATAATTTTAGAACTGAAAAAAATTTGTAAGAATAAATGATAGTTTCAATTGTATTTATATCAATCCATATTTGGCAAATTCCATGGGATTTTTAAATGGTATATTAAAAATTTGGCAAATCTCACGTGATTATACAATGATATGTTGTAATTTTCAAGGTTATTATGGCCCTATGATTAGCATGGAGGTGTCATGAAAATTGGGTAAATTTTTGCTCAAATGTAATTATTTTTTAATGTTATTGGCGAAATGGATCCTCATAAGCAACTATTTGTAAATTTTAATTGGTGAAATGGGTCCTGATACAATGTTGTTTTAATAGTATTGGCAAATATGTAGGTGTTTTATTACATGCTTTCGAGATTCTAGGAAAAAATATTAATCAGTCCATTTGAAACGCGTATTTTGTTATGGCGAATTTATTACTTAAAATATGCCTCATAAAAAAATTGATGGAGAATGGGCATGCATCGGATTGATAATTCATAAATTTTGGGCAATTTGGCTACCCTCTTGGGTGCGATTAATTCACCAATTTCAACTTGGTCGATATCTAAAATTCGCCAATTGGAGAAGATTCGCCACTAAAGTTTTCCCTATATGTTTGAATGAATTTCCATTATCTTTAGATTCCCATGATGGATGTTTTCATGAACTAGTTGAAGCTAGATCTTCTTCTTACTTGTAATATATTTGTCTTCTTCTCTCCATCTCAAAGCATTTTGATCTAACTTCTAATTCTAGATTTAAATTAAATAGAGTTTCCACTCTTCACTTGGAAGATACAAATATTTTTCCAATAGCTACAACTTCAAATACTAGATAATAATTGATTCCCAGTTAAGTTGTTGAGATCTTTAAAATAAAAACCTAGATTGTATCCTTGTAAGTAATGTCATTTTATGGCAATATAAAGTTTTAAGTTCCAAATCCCTAAGGTTGGATAGTCTCCCAAGAGCTAGGCATATCAAACTTGGGAAGAATACCACAAAACTATTCTCAAGCTAGGAAACTAAGGACCAATTACTGAAGTGGGAAAGACCCCCTACACTTTTGGATTTGCTAAACCAAGGGGGATTTCCCTAAATTTTGCAACTAATATCACCACAAAGACTAAACGCTATGATACAAACCACACTCATTGCATAGTGCACCCCTGTTTTGGTTGCCATTTTGTGCCTATATGATGCTTTACAATACTCAAGATTGAGCACCTTATTAGAGTAGATAATATACCATATAAATTTCAATAATATGATAAAAGATATCCCCTAATCTTATTGTATGTACATTCAAACATGGTAGTGAGAACACACCAAAATAAATAAAACTAAAATTATGTTTGTGTTAAGTTGCTTTAAGTCTATTAGGACGATGGTGAATTAGAACTAGTAGACTAGAACTTTTATCTGGTTAGCCAATAGAGTCCCTAAGTTTGTACAAAACTAAAATATTGTAACTTATAGTGATACCTTAATCAAGATACCTTAAAAGACCGTGTCTTTCAAAACACGTAGGCAAGTTGAGTTTTACACATACATTCAAAAAATAATAAATATTTGTAGAATATTACATGAGTCTAATTAATAATTTTTAAGCACACCCATACATTTTTTCTTGTTCTAGGAAGATACCTTGCAAAATATTTGCAAGGAATTTAAAGTCATTTGGTTGTCCAACTTATCAACACACATCCAAAAATATACACTATAAATATGGATACAATCAACTAAGGTTGATTCTACCTTTAATTATTCAATATATAAGTTTGGTACAAAACTATATCATTACAATAACAAAATACAATACCCAATTCTAAAAACTAAACCCTAGAGTTTTGTTGTGTGAGTTTTTCTCTTTTTTATGCTCCCCTATTTTTCCCTTTTTCCATCCTCCTCCAAATGAAGTGTTTTTTATCCATAATAAATTTTTTCCCACCATGGGTATATTGCATAGGATTCCCATGTTACTCGAGCATCATTTTCCTCAAATCATGTCAAAATTTGTATGGAAAATTTGCTAGAATGTCCCATAGAAATGAGGGGAAATGTTCTTCTTGGGTATACAAAAATTATTTGCATTAAAGATACATTTGAATATAGTGCAACAAAGCATGAACAAGCCTATAAAATAATCTACAAATGCTACTCAGATATGGCATGTAAATATTTGACCATGATATCTTAACCACCATATTAATTAGGCTGTCCTCTTTTCATTTATTTCTTCATATAGATTCATGCCCTTTTGATTAAAATATATTTTCTAGCTATGGATGGATCAAATCTAGTGGTTGATGAGCATTATAGATGTATTAATGGTATCCTATGTCAGTTTATTCCCTATTGTTGGAAAATTGCTTTGTAAATTCACTCCAAAATGATTAATGGTGGTTATTGGGTGGGAAAGGAACTTTCTTGACAATCACTAACCTTTTATGGCTCATTCAATGTATTTTAGATCATTCAGGAGGGTAGGTGGGAGTTGCAATGAAAAATGGAAAGAATGTCAAATTCGGAGGTTAGTGGAACTCATGCCATAGGTAGGCATGTTGAGGTTAGGGAGTGACTCAAAATTCATACCATTAAGGGATGGAAATGGATGTAAGTCAAAATAAGGAAATTTGAGAAGGAAATTAAATGGAAAATATTTGGGTTTAGGGTTCAAGAGTACCTTATGATAGGTGTCCAAGGAGGGGGAAGTTTGATAAGCCAATAGAGTAAAGATAATTGGACTTAGGAAGCATGGAAAGATAGGGTAGGAAAGTCTAATAGTCTGGTCCAAAGGAATTAGTAACTTATTAAGAGAAGGATCAAGATGTTGGGGCTGATAGGAAAGGCATGGTGACAAAGAAAAACTTGAAATTTTGCAAGTTCAAAAAACACAAAGAACTCTAAGGAATACACCAAAAACAACCCAAACTTATAATTTTATGGATTTTTACATATTTTGACACTTAGCGGACCGCTCATGATCTCTCAAATCAATTAACAATAATGGGTCAAGTAGGGTTAAATTCTCACCATTGGAGAAAAAAAGAGAGAAATGAGACAACATAATGGGGTGCCAAAAATAGGACAAGGGTTTGTTATTCTATGAAATTATTTCTAACACCTAGCTCAATAAAGGCCTTAGCCTTCACCTTATCCTTCTTGGAATTCCTACCAAAATGTAGACTACTTTTCTCCACATTATTAATATAAATAAGTTCACATCTTTTTCTCTTTTTATCAAGAGAAGATCACATGCCACCAATCGAGTCATCCATAGACTCCATTTTATAAAATTCCTCATTCTTAGAAGATTCTTCAAATTCAAACTCAAAACCAACCTCCTCATCCAAAGCCTCTAAAAAACATCAAAGGAAAGGGAAATTCTAGGACCCACCTTTTTATTTTTGGAGCTCTTATTTAAAATAGGGTTTAAATTCTAACCAAGTTGATAATTAGCAAGATCAAACTATTGTAGGGGCACCATATTTGGTATTTTCTTACATTTAAAAATAGAATTCTCCAAGGAGGATAATAGATAGAAAGGAAAAGAGGCCAACCTCTTATACCAAAAGTGATTGAGAAGAAAAAAGTTGTAAGAGTATCATAATTTGAACCTAACATACCTCATTAGCTACCTCATCCCACGGGGGCTTCATAGAGCTTCTGACATTGCCTAAATATAAATTTTTGAGCTCCTCATTAGGCTTCAAGAAGAAATTGATAGCTTCATTTGCAAACCTCTTGTTTTTATAAATATTGGTGTCAAATACTGCCAACATAGTATTTCATCTAGGATTTCTTCATTCACAACAAAATACAAGTTTTGCATTCAAACTGTTCTCTTCACCCAACACTTTGCAAACTCAATAGAAAAATTTATGTCATGCTCATTTAATTTCTCCATAAACAAAGTAAAAATCATAATTCTATGAAATCCTCTAGATGATGTCATCTTGTCTTATGTTGTCAAAGCTAATGGGCCCAACTATATTTCTATCACCACCAATCACTTTTGAAATACCCCATACAATCTACAAAATAGTATTGATAAGAATTTCCTCCCTTAAAATTGCTAGAAACCAAGCACTAACAAGCATAGAGAAATGATTAAAAATCATAAGAGCTTCCTCCCTTCACATCACACGAACTCTGATTATGGTTGATATCATCAATCGATACATTATCAAATCCATCAGGAATTATTAGGAGACTATGTCGAATTCCCTTCATGAGTTACACCCCAATTTGCAAGAAAATTATCTACATATTGGTTTCTCTAAAAATATGGGAAATTTTAATGTTGGAAAGTCTATCAATAATATTTAAGGAGTCTAGAACTAAACTCCTATTAGACCAAATTTGTTGGGAAATTTTGAGCAAGTAATTAATAATATTTGAGGAGACTCCTTCTAAGATAATGGAGTGAACCCCATGATAATAGGAAAGCTTGAGAACATGATAGGAGACAACTACTTTAGCAAAGTGACTAGATTGGAAACCAAAGTTGAAAGCGACAATAGGAAGTTACTTTTAAACCATATTTGAGAACTCAACCAATCCCAAAAAGACTAGGATTACCTTTAGAAGCTCTATCAAAGTTAAATTTTCACCAATTAGGAGATGGGCTAGAGACTAATTAATCCTAGACCTTTGAAAATTATCCTTTCTGAAATGAAAAGTGATATCAAAATCAATTTTCCAACCATTATCCACCTTTAATTCTTCTTCAGAAACCTTCAACTTTGGGAGATAAATAGATCTACTACTGGAAGCAATAAAAAGGTTCTCCTTTATGGCTAAACTTAATTTGTGGAAGACCCTTGTGTTAGGATTAAGGTGTCTCAACCTTAGAGTCCTAATATTTATTTAATTAATGTATTATTGTATTTATTTGTATTATTTAATTGCCTATGGTGCCATGTCATAAATTGGGACCTGCCGGCTAGGTGGCATCCCCATTGGAGGTGATTGGATGACAAATAGCCATCCCAAGTGGACATAGGCATCCCACTTTGGAATCTTTGACCTATGATAGATTCTATGACACGTCATAAGGCATCTTTATGCATGGAGGAAAATGGCGCCCAAGATGGGTTACGACAAGTTGTAAGAGAATCAGGTATTTCGGGTCATTTATGATAGATTCTCTTACAACTATAAGTGTTGTAAGTATGACATATTTTATGACAGATTCTATGATAGTTGTAAGGTATTTGTCATAGCCTATTTTTAGCATATTCTAGGTGCCCAAGCTTGGAGAAAGAATATTGCATGTAATGACACTTGTAAGGGGTGTAAGGGAATGTTGTACATGTGTTCAAATGCATGCTTATGGCATGGGATATTGTGCCATGTAGATTTGGATGCCCCTCTCCTTCTATATTCTTCTTCAAGCTTGCATCTCTCTATATATTGAGTGCCTTGCATTGTAGAATACATAGTTTTTTGCAAGTAACGAAGTGCTACCGGTATCACTCCAAAACGGGTGTTTGTTTTGAAGCACTTGTTGAAGAAACTTTGTACTTGGAGATACATTGTATTCACTATTTGATATAATAGAGAAGTACTGTGCTTTTGGAGGGTGGGTTTTTTTACCCGAAAGGGTTTTCCCCACATATATCTAGTGTTTGTTGTATTTGTGTACTTGTCGTTTCATTATCTTCTCTATGTGTTTCTCTTATTATAATTTTATAAGATATTAACAAGGAAAATTTTGTAACTCTCCCCTACTTAGATTAGTGTAGGAAGTTGTTTCTACTCACTCAACTTCCTTTCAGTTGGTATCAGATCCTGGCTGGCCTTGATTCCTTTGTTGGGCTAGAATGTTTTTTGGGGTTGATCTTTGTTTCAATGGGAGTTTTGCAGAAGTTTATTTCGTGACCTTGTTGCAGGAAAAATATGGATGGAACATCCGAGAGGATTGAGATGGAGAATTTTAACGACATTAATTTTGAACTTTGGAAGCTCAAAATGGAAGACATGCTTGTAGATCGTGATCTATGGGTTGCTATTTTTGGAACCAAACCGACAAGCATGAAACAAGAAGATTGAGAGCTCATGGATAAGAAAGCCAAGGGTTTGATTATACTTTGTTTGGTTGATTATGTTCTCCTAAATGTCCATGAAGAAAAGACTTATGCTTATCTATGGAAGAAGCTTGGTGATGTCTATCAAGCTAAATCCCTTGTAAACAAGCTTTTCCTAAGAAAGAAGATGTATTCTCTGGAAATGGAATATGGAGGATCTATGGAAGACCATCTAAATGCATTCAACATGTTGATTTATCAATTGGGTTATGTTGGAGACAAGATTGACAAACAAGACCATTGTATGCTCCTTTTGTGTTCATTGTTAGACTCTTGGGATCACCTGGTGATGGCTATTGGAAGCAGTACTTCCACCTTCAAGATGGATGAGGTGGTTGCATCATTATTATCTAAAGAGATGTGAAGGAAGTCATCTAAGATGGCCAAGGAGGCCCTTGCAATTCGTGGCAGACCAAAGGAGAGAGGAAAAAAAGACAAGAAATCTAAGTCTCTTAGTAAGAAGACCAAGGAAAAATGTTGGAACTATGGCGAAATTGGTCACTTTCGTAAAGATTGAAAGAAGGAGAAGAAGAAAAAAAAGTATTTCTCTAATTATGAATATGAGAAATCATCCCAAGATGAAGGAGAAGTAGTTATTGTAGCCTTGGCAGCCCATGCATCAGATGATGTATGGTTGATAGATTCAGGTGCATCTTTTCACATGATCTCTCATAGAGGTTGGTTCTCAAAGTATGAAGAGTACAATGGCAGAGAGGTGTACTTGGGTGATGACTCTCACTTGAAGATTGTTGGTCATGGAAGAGTCAAAATCAGATTTCTTGATGGATGAGTGAAGGGATTGACGGTGTATTGCATATCTCGGGTTTGGCACGAAACCTTCTTTTTTTAAGTAAATTTAATGATTTAAGAGTGCAAGTTGTTTTCTTTGGCGGAGGATGCAAGATGACAAGAGGAGCTATGGTGTTAGCTAAGGGAGTTTGTATTAGCACTTTGTTTTAGCTTGATGCATGCATTATACAGTGCAATAGATATTTTGATGTACTGAAGAAGAGACATTTGGTTCTTCATCCTCACCATTAGATCATGAAGAGAAGAAGTATTTTTCTACTACATCTAATGGTCGTACATTTTGGGTACCTAAGGGTGCTCATTCCATGGAAATGAAGCTTTCTACAAAGAAGACAATGTTATGGCACCAAAAACTTGGTCAAATTGGTGAGAAGGGTCTTAGAACCTTGAAAAATAAGAGCTTTGTTGAAGGCCTTGATGATTGTAATCTGGAGTTCTACTTTTGCAAACATTGTGTATATGGAAAACAACACCATGTTTCTTTTTATTCTAATTCTCACAAGTCTTCTAGGGTTTTGGACTATGTTCATTCAGATGTTTTTGATCCTGTGAATGTTATTTCATTATTAAAATATGTATATTTTGTTTCTTTTATAGATGATTACAATAGAAGGACATTAATTTATTTTCTCAGAAGTAAAGCTGAAGTCTTTAGTTGGTTTAAGGAATTTAAGGCCTTGGTAGAAAATCAGACTAGCAGAAATATTAAGTGTTTGAGGACTGAAAATGGTGGTGAGTTTTGTTCCGTAGAGTTTGACAATTTCTTTAAAGAGCAATGGGATTGAGAGACATAAGACAACTCCCTATACTCCACAACAAAATGGAGTTGCAAAGAGGATGAACAAAACCTTGATAGAGAGGGCTAGGAGTATGATCAATAGATCAATAGATCTCCTACATCATGTTATTTGATTAATAGATCTCCTACATTAATGCATGTTGGTAAGACACCCATGGAGGCGTGGTCTACTAAAAATCCTTCAATGAGACATCTTAGAGTATTTGGTTGTGAAACTTATGCTCATGTTCCGGTTGAGAAGAAGTCAAAGTTGGAGAACAAGGTTTTTAAGTGTATCTTTATTGGCTATGGTGTCGATGTGAAAGGGTAAAAGCTTTGGGACCCAAAAGCTTAGAAGGTTCTCCACAGTAGAAGTACATGATTTTCAAAGATTTGAACCTTCCACTATTGAGTTGCAACCAAAGAAGGAGGAGAAACAAAAGGAGGTAGTTCAAATTCCACCTACTCCAAAGAAAGATGAACTATGCACTCATGTTGGACCTAATGATGATGAGAGCTCAAGCAGCTATGAAAGTCCTAAAGAAGAAGAAGAACCTCAACCTCGACCTTTGAGGAGGTCTACATGAGCTAGGTAGCAACCATAAAGGTTTGGTTATTCATTATTAGATTCCAATTGCATTTTTTCTTTGATTGCTAACATTGATGAGCCAAGGACTATTAGAGACGATATGGGTATGAGTGATGCAGATTCCTGGATAAAAGCCATGGATGGGGAGATGGTTGCATTAAATAAAAATAAGACTTGGGATTTGGTACCTTTTCCTGTTGGACGTAAACATGTTGGTTGTAAATGGGTTTTCAAGAAAAAGTGTGGTCATGACGGTAGTATTGAGAAGTATAAGGCATGGTTGATCGCTAAGGGGTTTTCTTAGGTGGAGGGAATTGATTATAGGGAGATATTCTCTTCTGTAGTGAAGCTGACATCTATCTAACTTCTATTGTCACTTGTTATAGCATATGACTTAGAAGTGGAATAGGTGGATGTGAAGACAATGTTCCTTCATGGGATTTGGAGGAAGAGATTTACATGTCACAACTAGAGCATTTTGTTGAAAAAGGTAAAGAAAATTTGGTTTGCAAATTGAAGAAGTCTTTTTATGGTTTGAAACAGTCTCCTAGAATGTGGTACCAAAAGTTTGATACCTATGTGTTGTCATTAGGATTTCAGAGATCTAAATCTGACCACTGTGTATATTTTAAATTTGACAATGGTCCCATTCTCATTATTATTTTATACGTAGATGATATGTTGTTTACTGGGAATGGTAAAAGTATGATTTCAGATTTGAAGTTTTAGCTATTAACATAGTTTGAGATGAAAGACCTAGGTGCAACTAGGTACATTATTGGAATGAAGATCACGAGAGAGAGAGCTAACATAAAGCTTTGGTTAAGCCAGAGCAAGTATGTGAACTCGGTGTTGGAGAGATTCAACATGGTAGATTGTAGACAATTAGTTGTTCTTGTGATGCATGGGATGAATCTTTTTGTGAATGATTGTCCAAAATATCCTATTGAGATGGAGGACATGACCAGAGTACCATATGCGAGTGTAGATGGAAGTCTTATGTATGCGATGGTGTGTATGAGACCAGACATTGCCCAAGCAGTGGGAACCCTTAGCCATTTTATGACTAATCTTGGATGGGTGCATTGGGATGCGGTTAAAAGATTGTTCAGATATTTACAGGGTACTTCCAAGTATGCCTTGTGTTTTTATGGTTATCCTACTAGACATTAGCATTCTCTGAGTATTTGTGGATATGTGGATTCGGATTGAGTAGGTGACATAGACAACAAAAGATCCACCAATGGTTACCTATTTATGAAGCTTGGTGGTGCTATCAGTTGGATGAGTAAGCAACAAGTTGTAGTCACATTGCCCATGACAAAGGTAGATTCTATGGTAACCACTCACACTTGTAAGGAAGCCATTTGGCTTAAGATATTTTATTCTGATATTGGTTTAGATGTAGGACAGGTTACTATTTGTTGTGACAGTCAAAGTGTGATTTTTCTAGCAAAGAATCCTACCTTCCATGCTAGAACAAAGCACATTGATGTTCAATATCATTTTGTTTGTGATATGGTAGAAGATGGAAAGGTGAACCTGGAAAAGGTTGACACTTTAGCGAATGTTGCAGATGCACTAACAAAAATAGTAAGCATAGAGAAGTTCAGATGGTGTTCTGATTCTATGGGCCTTGGGGCCTTGAGCAAATGATTTTGTATGACTCTCGGTAGGTCTTCGACAAGTGGGAGAATGTTAGGATTAAGGTGTCTGTACCTTAGAGTCCTAATATTGATTTAATTAATGTATTATTGTATTTATTTGTATTACTAATTTCTTATGGTGTCATGTCATAAATTGGGACCCACCGACTGGATGGCATTCCCGTTGGAGGTGATTGGATGACACATAATCATCCTAAGTGGACATAGGCTTCCCAATTTGTAATCTTTTACCTATGACAGATTCTATGACACATCATAAGGTATCTTTATACATGGAGGAAGTTGGTGCCCAAGATGGGTTATGACAAGGTGTAAGAGAATCAGGTATTTCGGGTCATTTATGATAGATTCTCTTATAGCTATAAGTGTTGTAAGTATGGTAGATTGTATGACAGATTCTATGATAGTTGTAAGGCATCTGTCATTGCCTATTTTTAGCATATTCTAGGCACCCAAGCTTGGAGAAAGAATATTGCATGTAATGACACTTGTAAGGGGTGTAAGGGAATGTTGTACATGTATCCAAATGCATGTTTGGGTAAGTGCACCAATTTGTGACACAATTTAGGCGCCAAATTGAAAAAACATTCAGAAAAAACTTGAAATAAGGCATTTGGCGCATGCCAAATTTGGCGCTCACCAAATGACTAAAAAGACATTTAGCGCACACCAAATTTGGCATGTGCCAAATGTCTTTTTAGACATAAAAATAAAAAATTGGGTTTGAGACCCTCATTTTGTCTTCAACCCGCGGCTTGAGGAAGAGGATTTCAGGTCTGCAACTCACGCTCGCCAAATCTCTTCCATTATTTGCATCCTTAGCTTGCCATTTTCCATGAGGATGCCGCCAACACGTCAGAGAGGTTGAAGATTGCAAAGAGGTGTGTATTTTTATTTTATTTATTTGGAATTTGATTTGGAATGCAAATTTAAATAGATTTTTATAATAAAACTTTGTTCTAATTCTCAGGGAATGAATCTCCACCTCAAAACATTGAGAATTCACAATCACCCCCTCATGAAGAGCCTCCTTTACAAGAACAACCCGAAACCCCTCCATCAATTCATAGGAATCCTCAAGGAACACAAGAAAATATTCAAAATCAAATTGAAAACAATAAAAGAGACATTCAACAATTAATTGCAAGATTAACCGAGCATGCCAAAACCCACCCTTATAGGAGAGGGATTGTTGAATCGTTGAAGTCAATTTTAACTCATGTAGGAGAAATGGGCGAGCAAATGAATTTTTGGTCAACTAAGAGGCATGAGATGAGACAATTTTATGCTAATGGTTTGTCATATGCAGATGTCAAAAAACTAAAAATTAGCAAAGCCGAGTTGTGTGCCCTATTTAAAGACCCAAAAACCAATGAACCTTTGTCCCATGCATGCAGGAGGTTCCCCATCCATTGGTGCCACCATGAGTTAATTAAAAACAAATTTTGGGAGCGGTGGTGGATGGTATTTGACCAACCTCCATGCAATAACCATGAAGTGCTGCAATAATTTTTGAGGAAACTCTATTGCGAGTTTGTCCTCAATAAAATGCCAAACTATTTTGACATCTTAGACTTTCAGGGTAGAGGTGGGGGCTCCACACACGATAGACCTGTTGCACAACGTAATCCACAGTTAGCACCGAGAGCCTTGGGCAGACCCATGGTGGATCATGTCATTGTTCCTTCCATTGTTAAGGACAGTGTAGAGGTGGACACGATGAATTCAATTGGATCACTCACCCAGACCATTTTACAGTGTGCGAGTCCTCTAGTAGAGCCTGGTGTGGAGGATATGTGTAGGCCCCGAGCTCCACCCCACCATTGTGGCGCTTGTGGTGTTGTTTGCACGTATGATTATCAGGGTTCTCATGATGCAACTACACAGCCTACATCAGTTGCAGAGGCGATGGATTTCACAGATGATATTCTAAATGATACATTCGACATTGACACTCAGGCAAAATCTAGCAAGTTATTTTAATGTTGTTTATTAAAATATATTTTGAAATTTAAGAATAACTAAATTAGTAGAATTTGGATATGATGAAACTTCAGAGTCGCACTATTCATGAGGGATGCTCTATTCCTACAGACCCTTATACATTCTCGATGATGATTCCACAAGTATGCAACTAGTATTAAATATATTATTATTGCATTTGAACAGTTGAATGTTATATTTGAATGTTTGTCTCATAACATGCTTCAGATTTCAAACAGTTTCTTGGTGCACCTTCTTCCTCCACACCTCGTGATTCATATCCTCAAACAACGTACACTTAGGTAGACTTTATTCATTAATGGTGTTGTAAATCTATGTTAGCTAGTTTTCGTAATTTTGCGTATATACAAATCTAAAAAATTGATGAGAAACACAAACATTGCATTCAAGTATTCCTTGATCGTGTCACATTATGTTCTCCTATATCAACATGATACTTGAGATATATTTCATTTGCAGATGTTGATAAGAGATATTCCTGGTGATGTTGGTGGCATGATGGACCATGGAGTTGCTGCAGCAATAGCCAGTTCTGATCCATTGAGAGAGGTATGGAATAGATTAGTTGATTTGACATTATATTTGCTCTTTTATGGTCTATTATAGAAAATTTTCACGATAATTTTATGTAGTTTAATTTCTATCTTCATGGTTGCTACAAGTGGTTGTCACTCCAGATCGTGGACGTGGTGATGATGTAAATGTGCATGATGACTATATGTATGCGGTAAGTGATTATATATTTTGTTATATGCCATTCCACAATTCAATTTCTATGTTTTAACATCTTTACTTTTAATTGTATCAGTTGAAGGTCTAGAGTGAAGAGAGGAGGAGTAGCGAGCATGTTCGAAAGACAAGACAAGCAACAGTCACTCCATCCAGCCGAATTTCGAAGGCAACACGGGATATATTTCCTTCCCCTAGAGGGAAATGACTATGTATTAGTGTTGTTTGTTGTATGCCTATGTGGCATTTTGGAACATATGTTTTGTACTATTGATATATATACGTGATATTTTATGTCCATATTGCTCCTTTGTACTAAGCCTATATGGTTTTTTTGGATATATTTATATACTTTTATCAATATATATCATTGTATAGCCTTTCGTATTTTTGATTAAAGAAACTCTTATTTTGCTACTGCCATTCTTGAATGATGTTATCATGCGTATCGTGTAAGTTGTATGCTTGAATGTTTTAGGCATGGATTTTGTTTACATCTAATGCTTAATTAATTACTATTGAATGCTCAATAAGCCCCATCTAAAGCGTATTGTATAAATAAGCTCCATTCGTGGTGGTTTGTATCCTTTGGAATGCTTCAATTACTTCTGCCTCACTGATGCAGAGGCAAGGAGGCTCAAACCCAATTAGTCTGACAACCTACCTTCAAGGGGCTCCTAACAAGATTAATACAACCTATTTTGATAAATCTACACAACCTCAAAGCCCCATCAAACCAAACTCTTCATTCAGCACCTTACCCAACAATCCACCCTTGTAGCACTCAAAACCCAATCCAAGCCTAATTTCTCCCAACCTTTCCAAAACACCTGACCATTTAAAGGTGGATTAAGATACCCTTTTTAGTGTTACACAACATATGCCAAAACCAATAGTAACTCTTTTGGACCAACATGAACTTTTAATACACCTCCCTCGCTCAAGGCTTCACAATTAGGCCTAATTTCCAAAGGAACCCCCTCACAAACTCACCTCCAAACCAAGGAAACTTGAAAAAGTCTTAGGGATGCTCACCAAACTCGGGATTCTCCCATTTTAAGAGCCCCAAGAACTTGTTCTATTCCTCTACTCACAAACCCTCCTAAACCTTCACAAAAATAAGGGTTTTAAAGAAACTCATAACTCCATACCTCCCCCAATCCTTTCAAAGGTCCAAACACCCCACAATAGCTCTGCCCTAACTTAAACGACACTCACAATCCCATTCCTTTCATTATTTCTAAGATTCGCTACTTGAGTTCCTTACTTTCATGGTGGAAACACCCCTGAACAACATTAGAACTTCACACCCCACTGAGTTTATTCATTCTCTCGGCCTCCAAAGTATTCATACACCAATCTAATCATGGTACAAGCCAATCCACCAAGCCACAGGGTTAGAATAGTAGATGGATTGGCTAATGTGTCATGGTGTTGCCCTCAAAACCCCTAACACAGAAAACAGAGAGTAACCAAGTTTGTTGATCCCACACACAACAACGGTGGATTTAAACCTTCAGAAGAGATGAAAAGAGAGTAAACACATATGCAATCAAGTATCCAAAGAATCAAGTCATGATAGACTTGTACGGGCCTATGAAAGGCAAAGAAAATTAAGGAAAATAAAGAAAACCAGTGATCAACGTTTTCAAAAGTATATTTTCTTATTAGAAACTGAACAAAATCAACCCTCAACTTGGGGTATTACAGAAATATAACTTGATACCACCTTCCAACTACCCCTTGAGTCGATCAACCACCATAACCACCCTTTGTTAGACTTCTAAGATGGCAATTTTCCAATTTTGCTCTTAATTACCATTCATTCACAACTTGATTTTGCAAATACCACCTAACTGAACTATTAAGCCTTTTAAATAAAATTGCAAGGTATTTCCATAGCATATAGAGATATAGAGAGAAAATACAATAAATATTTTCACTAATGAATTGTAAAAAATAGATTTTTGTAGTTTATATTCATGTCGTTGATTACATTCCATTGCACATCTTTCAAAGTCAAAGCATTACTTCACTTTGCATAACTAATAAGTAGATGTTGATAGATGCCAAAATTTTAATTACAATATAGTTTGTACAAAGTCAACCTAAGCAGTTATGCAATTTCTTCACATTGCATAACTAATAACTAGGAGCAGCTGCCAATTACATTCTCTTATCATGGCATTCTATGAGACCAAATTTCTTTGAGATATTTTTTCAAATAGTCCCCTGCCTTGTCTATGTTACCACATTTTTCATACATGTCTACCAAAGCATCTTCTCAAACAGTTCACTTCCTTGTTGCTATGGCTAAAAGCCTAAAACAAGTGATTTTGAATAAGCTATGGATGCTTCGAAAAAATATATCAAAAGCATAATAGTAAGCAATAGCATAGACAAGGCAGTGAACTATTTGAAAAAAATGCATCAAAAAAATTGCTTTGAAATGATAAATTTAGTTGTGCTTTCACTCTTCTTTAACATTGTATATCTGCTCTTTTTTGGTTTTCTATTTGTGTGATGGTAGACCAATGTTCAAGCCCTATGTACAATCTCAATTGGTATTTATTGTTTTGGTCATAGCAACAAAAATATTTTGGGGAATAAAACGGCAAACCAAAAGTATAAGATTTTTTGAAAAAATCGAGAAAAATTTGGATTTAAAAAAAACGTAAAAAATTGTATAACAAGAGATAAAAACTATCTTTTTTGAAATCAAAAGGCATTTCCATAGCATAGAGATATAGAGAGAAAATAAAATGAAGAGTTTAACTAATGAAATGTAGAAAATAGATTTTTGTAGTTTATATTCATGCATTGCACATCTTTCAAACTCAAAGCATCACTTCACATTGCATAACGACTAACTAGATGCTGATAGATGATAAAATTTCAATTACAATATAGCTTTTTACAAATTCAACCTAAGCAGTTATGCAATTACTTCACATTGCATAACTAATAACTAGGAGCAGCTGCCAATTGCTTTAGCTTGTCATGGCATTCCATAAGACCACATTTCTTTGAGGCATTTTTTCAAATAGTTCATTCCCTTGTCTATGCTACGAAATTTTTCATATATGTCTACCAAAGCATTTTATCAAATAGTTCATTGCCTTGTTGCTATGGCTAAAAGCCTAAAATAGATGCTTTCAAACAAGCTATGGATGCTTGGAAAAAATCTATCAAAGCATAATAGTAAGCAATAGCATAGACAAGGCATTGAACTTTTTGAAAAAATGCCTCAAAGAAAAGTGGTCTCATGGTGATGGAATTCCATGACAAGCCATAGACTAGGCAGTGAATTGTTTGAAAAGATGCCTCAAAGAAATGTGGTCTCATGGCGATGGAATGCCATGATGAATGCCTATGGTGATGGACTGTCATAGCATTCCATCACCATGAGAACACATTTCTTTGAGGCATCTTTTCAAACAATTCACTGCCTTGTCTATGGTATGACATTTTTCATACATATCTACCAGAGCATTTCATCAAACAGTTCACTGCCTTGCTACTATGGCTAAAAGCCTAAAACAGGTGCTTTCGAACAAGCTATGGATGCTTGGAAAAAATCCGTCAAAGCATAATAGTAAGCAATAGCATAGACAAGGCAGTGAATTGTTTGAAAAAATGCTTGAAAGAAATGTGGTTTCATGGTGATGGAAGGCCATGACAAGCCATAGACAAGGCAGTGAACTGTTTGAAAAAATGCCTCAAATAAATGCGGTCTCATGGTGATGGAATGCAATGACAATAATCACCATGAGACCGCATTTCTTTCAGGCATTTTTTCAAACAATTCACCGCCTTGTCTATGCAACCACATTTTTCATACATGTCTACAAAAGCATTTTGTCAAACAGTTCACTGCCTTGCTGCTATGGCTAAAAGCCTAAAACAAGTGCTTTCAAACAAGCTATGGATGCTTGGAAAAAATCTATTGAAGCATAATAGTAAGTAATAACATAGACAAGGTAGTGAACTGCTTGAAAAAATGCCTCGAAGAAATGTGGTCTCATGGTGATGGAATGCCATGACGAATGCATATGGCTATGGATTGTCATGGCATTCCATCACCATGAGACCGCATTTCTTTGAGGCATTTTTTCAAATAGTTCACTGCCTTGTCTATGCTACGAAATTTTTCATACATGTCTACCAAAGCATTTTATCAAACATTTCACTGCCTTGCTGCTATAGCTAAAATCCTAAAACGGTGCTTTCGAACAAGCTATGGATGCTTGGAAAAAGTCTATCAAAGCATAATAGTAAGCAACAAGCTATGGTCTCATTGTTTTTTTTCACATGAAAATCAACACAATTTTATTTGCATTTTTTTGTAGGTTTTAAAAGCATTTTTTGCTGATTTTTTAGTTTTTGCCGATCAGACGAGAAGTTTCTAAGCGTCACGGTGTCCGAGTAATAGCATGCTGAGGTTCACAACCATTTTGCACTTTGGACCTTTAAGGGATCGATCCAGTTGAACGTAGCTCAGAGCGATTCCACATGTTTGGGTACGAAAGAGGACCATGCCTAGCGTAAACATACCTATTCGGACGCATTGGAACAATCCGTTTGGTCACACGAGCTGCAGAACAAAAATTGCACCACTTTGCAACTTTCAACTACTTGCATTTGACAACTTTTTCCCCGAGTGAAAATTTGCCACCACAGAAAAATACCTCTGAGATAGCAAAAACCAAGTGAGGTTATTGTAGAGGGGCCCAACATGATCCCATAGGATCAGACGAGAATTTTCTAAGCATCACGGTGTCTGAGTAATAGGATGCTGAAGTTCGCAGCCATTTTGCACTTTGGACCCTTAAGGGATCGATCTGGTTGAACGTAGCTCGGAGCGATTCCGCGTGTTTGGGTGCCAAAGAGGACCATGCGTAGCGTAAACGTACCCACTCGGACGTGTTGGAACAATCCGTTTGGTCACACGAGCTGTAGAACGAAAGTTGTACCACTTTGCAACTTTCAACTACTTGCATTTGACAACTTTTTCCCCGAGTGAAAATTCACCACTACAGGAAAATGCCTCCGAGATAGAAAAAACCGAGAGAGGTTCTTGTATATGGGTCCAACATGATCTTGTAGGATTAGATGAGAAGTTTCTAAGCATCACGGTGTCCAAGTAATAGCATGCTGAAGTTTGCAGCTATTTTGCACTTTGGACCCTTAAGGGATCGATCCGGTTGAACGTAGCTCGAAGCGATTCCGTGTGTTTGGGTGTGAAAGAGGACCATGCCTAGCGTAAATGTACCCACCCAAACATGTTGGAACAGTTCATTTGGTCACACGAGCTGCACAACGAAAGTTGCACCACTTTGCAACTTTCAACTACTTGCATTTGACAACTTTTTCCCTGAGTGAAAATTTGCCACCACAGGAAAATGCCTCTGAGATAGCAATAACCGAGAGAGGTTATTGTAGAGGGTTCCAACGAGATCTCGTAGATTCAGACAGAGATTTTGTAATCACCATGGTTTACAAGTAATACCCTGTCAAATATTGTTTCCCTTTTGCACTTTGCACCATTAAGGGATCGAGTCGGTTGAACCATAGTAGTTGTTTTGTTGAATGTCATACCCTAAGGTATGTTAGAGATGACCTAGGTTTCATCAATTTCTTTGAGGCATACACTGCCCCTACCTTGTCAACCCTATGGATTTGGCAGGCCAGTGAGCTCACTAGCTTGCCAATTCGGTAGGATTGACAAGGTAGGTGGTGCAGGAGCACCTAGGCACCTAGTCACAAATCTCCATATTTGATGGTCAGAATGCACCCTTGCATTAAAAATGTGTCAACAAGTGAGTTTGAAAGCCTAAAAGGAAACATGAAATATTGTATCTCAATGACATAATGGAGTCATTAGTTTAGTTAGTAGGAAAAGTGATACAGTTGCAAATTTGTGAGTTGCATAATGCAGCAAATTTGTAATTGCAATGGTTATGTGTTTTGAAAAGTTGGTTTCTTGGTGGTTAGGGGCATTGATTAGTTATAGGAGGATGATAAATTCTATGTAAATCCTGGAGAGGCTCGAGTTGTGGTTGTTGGATTGGAGGGAAAAGAATAAAGCTTGAGAATTACTTTGTTTTCTCATAGTTTTACTGATTTTTCTGAGTTCCCTACCTGTGTACAGGCCGAACAGGTCTTATATGTATTGAATTCCCTTGAGAAACAATAGATAAATGTTCTAACTTGTGTTTGGTTCCTTTTCAAGGTTTGGTTTAAAAGTTCATTTGAAGGTGATTTCATCTTTGTTCCATGAAGACATTGCAAAATGTGTGAAAACTTGAAAAAATTGTCAAAATTGTCAAAGATGTCAAATTGGGTACATGAAGGGATTTTGTTGTTTTTGAGTCTAGAAGTCTTAATAAGGGTTAAATAAGGTCTAAATTACCATATTTTAGGTGTCTAAAGGTATTTAGAGTCTTAAAAGTTCAATAATTGCAAAAATGCAAAATGTTGCAAATGTTGTCAAATTTGTGGTGATTTGCAAAATTAGTCATTTAAAGGGTAATTAGGTGCAAGTTGGTTGGTTTTAAGGTGTTTATGGCTTGTAAATTTTATAAGAGGCCTTCTCAGGCTCGAATCAAGGTTGTTGAAGGAGTAATAAATTCACAGAATAAGAATACCACATTTTTTTGGTGTGTTTTTTGAGTATTTTCACTATTTTTCAAAATTGTTTGCTGTTGTACGGACTGTACAGACCCAATCATGCTTTGAAATCTTTAGAGGTTTAATTTTTATTATTTTTCTTTGATCTACACTTGGTTTGGAGTTCTAATCTTCTGTTTTGTAAGAGAAATTCAAAAAATACAATCTATACCTTGTTTTTTCCTTTGTGAAGGGTTTGAAAGCAAAATAATGAGTTTTTGACCAATCCACCCATTTTTTTCTCCTGTAACTCAGTGGATTGGTGAAAAATATATTATTCTATATTTTTCAATGCATTTTATATCAAAATAAAGCATTCTTGTGGTGATTGTGTGATACCATAAGGCTGGAAATGCAAATTTTCCCTTAAAAAGTGATGGTTTTGAAGTGCTTTTCAATGAAATGTTGATGAAGTTGAGTTTGTAAGAATTTAAAATGTCAAGTAAGACCCTATGAAATGTGTTTGGACCATTTATTTGTTTATTGAAGCCTGGGAATGAAGATTTTGACAAAACCCTTGATTTTGCATTAGAAAAAGAGGTTTTTTTGAGTTGGGAGTGTTTCTGACCGTACAGGTGCAAACTAGTGCTGGATTATGTGGTTTTGGGCCATTTAATTTTCTGACCCAAGGTTCCAAGGTGATTGGATAAGTTTTAAGGGTACTTCCTTTCTTAAATTGACCTCTTTTCCTTGATTTTCCCATGGTGAGTGTATTGGAAGTGTAAACTAGTCCAAAGGAGTTATACTTGATCTTGAAGTATGTTGTGTAAGTCCTTAATGGGTGTCTAAATCCATCATTTAATTGACAATACTTTTGGGAAATTTGGGTGAAAAGTCTCTTGAAGCTGTTTAGCATTACTTGCAGAAAAAGTGTACCTGACAAGTGGATTTGTGAAGTTCTTTTGAATTTGCTTTGGATTTTGGGTTGATCATCTTGTATTTTTCATTTTAATTTGATCTCCACCCTGGGTATACATCACTTATTCAACTCCTCATAAGACCTTAGACTCAAAAATAGTAAAAAGTTTGCTTTCACCCATCTTGACATGGACTAACCATTTATTACATTGTATCATATTTTTACATATTTTGCAACTTCCTTGTTGCATAATGTTCAAAAGACCTTACTAATATGCCTTTCTACAATTATATTAAACATTATTTCATTCTTACTAATAAATCCACACGTTTTTCCTTCAAGACAACTTTAAATGTAAACCATGAAGCATTACAACTAATTTTAAATGTAATATACACATTTAATTGAGGCGTATATTAAGGAATATACACATTTGCATGTATTAATTTCTCATAATTTTAGTATATCAAAAAATACACTAAGTCAATGACAAATATTACAATAGTGATGGAAAAACATCTTGAAAATCTTCCCATTTGTCAATACTTGTAGCAATACATGCAGGGAAATAATCCTCCCATTTCTAACACAGATCATGAAATATATTGTACTTGAGAAGAAACAAAAGGAGCTACTGCCCAGTTTCATTTTTCCATTCGACCTCAGCTAGCCCAGCTATTTGCATTCCAAAAAACCTACAAAAGCCTCTCAATCTTAGACATAGACTCACATAAAAAATCATTAAAAGAGCAATAACTAAATAATGTCAGTCATATAGCTAACAAGACCTACTATCACCTTCATGCATGCTAGATAAGGAGGTCGATTGAAGGTCCTACAATGGTGATGTGCCCCTTCGCTACTTTATCATCTCTCGATGACCCTACGTATAAATTTCAAATATATCATTGAGAGGCTTAACATAAAACATGTAGCATATAAGAATCCGATAAATCTAGGAGATGGAAAAGAAAGAGAAGATTGACAACCAGAAAATGCACCAGCAACTGATGTTTCTGATACCATTGAACACTTGCACCACCAACCGATGTTTTTTTCTTATATACTTTGACAAACTTTAGTATTACCTACAGTCACAATCAGAAAAGGATCAATGATAGTCGTAAATGCATATGACATCAAACAGTAATGGTGAAAAATCCTTATTGCAAGGTGTTGGTCCAAAAGAGTGATCAATAACATGACTTTATAAATTCAATGTGCATACTTACAAATCAATCCAGTGAACCATTTGGGTCTGCTCTACTCTTTATTGTGTCGAGTATTGCCTCATGGTCAAACTCATGCACTTTCCACAAGTTTTGTTCACAGGTTTGCCCTTATATTTGATCAAGTGAACATTGGTGGCGACGACAAGTTTCGAATAGTGAAGAATTTTTCAATGCGTGTCGAAGTCCTCAAACAACCAAACTGCAACATTCTTAACTAGATACCTTCGAAGCCATGTTCTAGTAACAACCACCGAACCTGTAGGTTATTCTATGTTTTCTCTGTCTATAACTGGGGACTCCAATTTCTTTTTGGCCTCGATACAATGACACAGGTAATAATCTATACCCTCTTCATTATCCTCATCTGCAATCATCGCATAAACGTGCCCTACATTGATATGTTCATCTTGTTAGATTTATTTACCGAGCAACATAATAAAACTTGTAAGTAAGATATATTACCTAGTTCTAGTAGGTCTGATACATGATCAAAGTCAATGGATGATTGCATCTCCGTGATTTGTAGAGTCGTTGGGAGCTGATAAGTGTCAAGTGGGGTTAGACTTCTTACAGACCATTCGTCAACCCACTCTGTTGACTCGCAATCATTCCATGATTGAAGAGTACATGCATAAAAAAAGAATGCCATCTTCCTTGTATGGATAGTCCATGTACCTGCATTGGAGCTTCTAAAAGAGTGTAGCTCATTCGATCCTGTTAGTGTACAACAATCCTCATATTTTTCAATGTTAGTATCATCTACTAAATGAAAAAATCTATGAACTAAAGAATTACCTTCACTACCTAGACCCATTGCACCATTGCACCACTGGACAATTGATCTTGCATCTGTCAACTTTACACTGTTTGTGTACTTTAACTCTTCTCATGTTAGGGCTCTTTTGATACATGCACCTGCTCCATCGCTCTCCCCCTTTCCATGCCCGACCTCTGAGAAGTTCCACATATGTTGAACACCACTAATCATATGCATCCTACTCAACCAGTAAAACATTCTGGCGTTCTTGAATTGTGATGTACAATTATCTAACCATATGATATGTTGACTAAATGATATGCCCCTGCTAGCCAGATCAACATAGAACATATGAAAGCAACCTTGAACAAACTCTGTAGAATGTGTGCGATTATCACTAATGTAAAAGTGATACTCCCTCAATACTTTCCTATTTTCCTCTATACTATCATTTGCATGAATGAATTCTATATGCACAAATATAGCAACTTGCATGGAGTTGTAGTACTATGATTGTACCTCATTCTATGGTTGTAGTGTGTAGTTCTCAGCGAAGTCAACAACTGAAACGATATGACGAAGTGGAAATGTGTCCTTGCATAACTTGAACTGTGAGTCAAACCATTGTGCTCTGTGTGTATGTGTTGCATAATCATAGACCACCTGATCATGAAAAATGCCCATAAACTGATACATTGGAATCTTATCACTGACCAATTCACACTTCTTTGCTTCTTTCCCATCTTTTAGACTGTATGTCACTGTCTTATATTTGCCAAATTCCATAATTTTGTCTCCAATTGTGTGTGTACTAGCAATGTATTGGCAAATTGGAAAATTTTGCATGCCACCACAATGATCACATGTGCTATCCAAACATCATTTTTTGTAAAAAAATTGACCATCCTCTCTTTCACATAAAATGGAAGACAAAAATTTCCTTGACGATTTAGGTGGAGGCATTATGTTACATTCCTGCAAAACATTGTCAGTATGCATATCTACACATATACGTTGATAAACATCATAATGGTTAGAAAACTCAATATGAACCCTACAACAACAAGTAGTGCGTGTCTGATTTATTTTGACATAAAAAGGCTTTAGCATTTCAAAATACCTTTGACATATTTTAATTTCAAGAAACATCTGTACAAAATCAACAAAAAATTGGGTTTGAGTGGTATCCAAATAATGCATTGGATGTGGCTCACGGTTTTTACTACCAATTCTCCTTCTTACAACATCTCTTTGATTAGGAGAGGTCCTTGTGTTATCCTTCCAATAATTCACAATTAAAGATCCCAAGCCTTGAGCAATTCTTGTGTCTTTCCGTGGCACTCTACCCAACAATGCCCATAACTCATTGCTATTTGGATCCTCCACTCTTTCACGCCTTCCTTTGGCTCTCATTAGAGATGATCTACTTATTTTCAAAGACTTACTTGCCTTTGTAAGGTTCACCTTGTTCCTTGTTTGACTGCTTAACAGTGTTGTTTTCATCACACGACGTGTGGCACAACTATCCTTCGTGTGTGAGGTGGAACCCACGCTCTCGTATGCACTCATCAAGTTCTTTACAATGGAATTTTCACTTGAGTCATTCAAAACTCTTAGCCCAAGAGCCTTCATGGTGGGCCTAGATTTGAGTTGCCTCATCATTTCAACAAATAGTTGGCATCTTCCACCCTCACTTAGCTTCGCAAAAAACAAACTCCATATCCTTCGTGCATATCTTTGACATGTACGTTTTGGAATCTTATTAGGCATCCATTTCAAAACATTGGAATCAATATCAATCAAAAATGTAGGTTTTCTATGCAAAACTCTAGGAGGAGTTCTCAAATGTAAATTTGTGTCAATATTGGGAAGCTCAACAACATCGGGGATAGATCGTGTACCTTCAATTGGAGCTGCAATTGATGACATGCCTTGAGATTGACATGTAAACGATGTTGTACCTCCAACTTGAGATGTCGTTTGTGGAGTGCCTTCAAATAGAGATGTGTTTGTTGATTACTTTCAAAACGCAATGTTTTTGATGGTGTGTCTTCAATTGGAGATGTGATTTCCGATGTACCTGGAAAACCACATGTTGTTGTCAATGTATCTTCAACTAGAGATGTGAATTAAGCTTCACCTATGGTTGATGATGTGCCCCCAACTTCTGTATCCATTCTTGTCGTTCCATGAACTTTCCTCATTCATTCCCTTTGTTTTTCCAATTTGACATCTCTCTTAGATTGCACGGGAATTTGTGGCTGTATGGGCTGCAATTCCTTTGCTTCACGAGCTACATTTTTTGATTCTCTTCTCCTTGCATTTTTAGCTACACGTTCTTTTGGTGTTAGAGGCTTTGATCATTTCCTCGGCATGACCTTCAATGCTACATGTTCACAAACACACATAGAACAAAATTAAGTAATGCATTTTACAAAAATATTGATATCGCTGATTACATTGCATTAAATATGAAACACACCAAAGCATTTTATGAAAGAAGGCAGCGAGTTGTTTGGAATTATTAAACATGTCTATGCTACACAATATTTTTCATACATGATGGAGTTAGATGTTTGTAGGGTTAGATATTAGAGTAGGGATTTTTAGTGTGTTTGAAGAGTTGGCAAAGTACCTAGAGGCTGATGCAGTACATGTAGGGATCCACAATGAACTTGTTCAAAGATTTAGAGGAAGGCTCTTAATAGACTTACACACAACTTGATCACTTAACTTACCAAGAAACACCATTTTTGATGCAGAGAGGGGTGGAAAGCATTCAATATAGCAAATCAATGAGAATCAATCAGATTCCAAAGCAAAACCAAATGTTCAACTGAAAATCCCAACTTCTACCAAGCTTTCCCTTATAGCATAGGTAACCCGGTTCAAGGGCCTTTTCACCAAGATTTTCCAAAACACTTGACAAACTCAGGGATGATTAAGATACCCATTTGCAAGTTATAAAACATAGGTAAACCCAAACATCAACTCCTTTGGACCAACATTGACTTCCAATAGACCCGCCTTGGAAAAGGCTATTCAATTGGCCTAATTTACAAAGAGAGTACCTTTTAAACACTACATCTTCACTCAAAATCCTCAAACAGAAGTATTTTATGTGTCAAAACCTCCAATTTCCTAATTTTTTTCTAGGTCCAAGACCTCTAGACCCCTAATACACCAAACCCTCAATTTCAAGCAAAATACTTGGGGTTTTAATGAAACTCCTATCTCTCAGACCTGCCAGACCCATACAAAGAACCAAACACACTTACCAGACCCTGCACATGGTGAATAATACATTACATGGACAGTCCTTCCCACATTTTGTCAAAACACCACTTGAAGCCCTAATTTTCACCATGAAAAGACCCTGCTATAGTCCTAGAACATCATCCCAAACACCCAACCTTGACCCCACAACATTCTAAATAGGTTAGCCATGTATTTTAAAAGTTAGAGGACCCATTCCACAAGTTACAGTAGGCAGAAAAAGTGTAATGGGTCGAATTACATAATGAAACCCCTCAATCCAAGAACACTGTGAAAGTAGGTAGCAGCAGTAAAAACAATATAACTTTCGCTATACAAAGAGTTAGAACCTCTAAATAGATGAAAATGAAAGCTAATTCAATAATCTACAACATCCAATCAGTTTCATATCATCTTAGAGTCTGTAGAGGACGTACAACAACAACAAAAGTAAGAGAAACCAGTAAATTTCTAGAAATTAACGTTCTTCTTGATAAAAAAAATGGGGTACAAATCAACCAACAACCTCTCCTTCGAGGCATTGAAGGTTATTAAACATATTTTGATTTCATTCCAACTCCCTCAAACTCTGCAACTTTTGCATCTTTTAGCAACTTTTCTGACCACATTTAGCCAAATTGCAAGCTATGACACAACTGAACTTCGTTAGCTCCAAATACATTATAAAATGGTCTAATTGACCTTATTGAACACAATATACTCAACATTAACTAAAATCCTAGCATTTGACCATGCTCACTAAAAGATGAAATTTTTGACAAAATTGAGCTTACAAGGTGCTCCTGCACCAGAGGCCTACAACGTTGATTTTGAAGTTGTGGACCCTTTGACTAGCATTATTGAACTTGAACTTTATAAAGGTTATGATGAACAATTCACGGATTAGAGTTTCTAGTAATATTGAGTTTATTTCATTCTGTTAGGAGTGACTGTTGTATGAATATAATATTTCGAGCAATAGACTTACATATGGTGGGTTTTGTTAAAATCTTCCAGAGGTTTAGAATGGTAGCCATCTTGAAAAGCATAGCTTGTTATTTATGGATGATATTTTTTTTGTTTTAGATGTGAATTGATCAGTTCAGCATTGAATTGAGGTTTTTGAGATTGAAGATTGTTTGAAATTGATCTAATTAAATGATTGTTGAAGGTTTTGTCTCCCTGCTCTACATCACTAACCTAGGGTATAAGTTGTTGCCACCTAAATGAAAACTAGAGACTCTTGTGTTTATTTTTCTCAAAACCAAATTTTTGATTGTCAACGAAGTCATGAAGAATATGAATTCAAAGAAGGGTTTGTGATGCTATATCTTATAATTATTCACTATTTCTTTGGCAATGAGGTAACTTAGAAAGACAATAAGCATTCTCAATTGCACAAAATTTCCCATTTTTTTATTTATTAGAAAGGCAAATGGTATGAATGAATGGAAACTTGCATTAACAACTATGTCAACTCACTTGAATTTATCTAAGCACATGTTCAATGAAGGTGATTTTTTTATGGAACAAAAAAATTAATGGAAAATTGCATTAACATTGATGAAAGCTATTAGGTTTTCCAAATTAGATGAAAATAAAAGTTTTCCATTTTAATTGAAAAAGAATGAAATACAGTGAATTCCACTAGCCATGCTGGAAATGGACTACTATAAGCAATGCAAATAGAATTCATAAGTAAATTTATGTTAAGTAAATGTCATGTTTTTTTAATTTTTTTGTTCTTCAAACTCATAAAAATTGAACTTTTTTATGCAAATCCCATCTAATTCAATGTTGAATTCTATGTCCAATTGTTATGATTAATAAAATCATTAAGGAAATTTAGTTTATATTGTCAAAAACAAACAAATATACTAAATATAAACATTTCAATTTACCAAAATGAATATATTACCTCAAATAATGTAAAATGATGTAGAAACTTCAAAATGTCTTCTTCTACATTGTCTACCATGCAGATTGGTGGTAAAAAGGTGATGGATCAAGCATAGATTGGTACAATATGAATTCAACTACATAAAAAAGGCATTTTTGACTCGGATAAAGCATTGAACCAGACAAATTCACGAGAATGTGGGCTTGAATCACGGGGTGAAGCCTTATTTTTACTGTTTCAAGGTAAAACAAATTTGAGCACCAAATATGTTGTTTTGAAAAGGAGAGACCTGAGAGAGAGAGGGAGAGAGAGAAAGTGGGAGAGAGAGAGAGGAGCAGAGAGAGAGGGAGAGGAGGAGAGAGAGAGGGGGGTAGAGGGAGAGACTTGAGAGAGAGGAGAGGAGAGGACGTGGGAGAGAGAAACCTAAGAGAGAGGGCGAGAGGGTGGGAGGGAGACACCTGAGAGAAGGAGAGGGAGTCAAAGTGGGAGAGAGGGGGTGGGAAGGAGAGACCTAAGAAAGTAGGGTGGGAGGTAAGTGAGGCCTGACAGAGAGGGAGTCAAAGTAGGAGAGAGGGGATGGGAAGGAGAGACCTGAGAAAGTAGGGTGGGAGGTAAGTGAGGCTTGACATAGAGGGATTGTGAGAGAGGGAATTGGAGTGACACTGATTAGTGTAGGTAGCATGGGAGGGAGTGAGACCCAAGAGAAACAGACTTGAGAGGGAAATAATTTATTCAGTTATATGGTGGGGGGAAGACCTTAGAGAGGGAGTGGGAGAGAGATAGAGGGAGTGAGAGAGAGAGGGAGGGAGTGGGAGAGAGAGAGAGAGGGGGGGAGGGAGAGAGACTTGAGAGAGAGAGGGGGAGGGAGAGGCGGGAGG
>CM021106.1:510215230-510271136 GCA_007115665.2 Sequoiadendron giganteum | reverse complement strand
TGTGTGATGGAGCTGAAAAGTAGAGAGGTAAGGAGGAAGGTGGAGAGATTGAGAGGGAAGGAGGGGGGACATAGAAAGATGTATAGAGGGATAGGTTAGATAGCAAGAATTAGAGAGAAAAGGTGGGTAAAAGGAAGAGAGAGGGAGAGAGAGAGGGGGAGAAAGAGAGGTGAGATAGAGAGAAGTAGAAAGGGAAGGAGAGAGAGGGGGAGATAGAGAGTAGAGAGGGAAGGAGAGAGAGAGGGAAGTAGAGAGTGAGAGAGAAAGAGGGGAGAGAGAGGGAGAGAGGGATAGGTAGGTATAGAGAGAGGTGATATAGAGAGTAGAGAGATGTATATAGAGATAAAAGGAGAGGGAGGGGAGATAGAGAAATGTAGAGAGGGAAGGAGGGAGGGAGATAGATATTGGAGAGGGAAGGAGAGAGATGGACATGTAGAGACATAGTTCTTGAGCTCAAGGAAGATATTGTTAGATAAAGGGATGGAGATAGTGAGAGAGAGAGGTCTAGAGAATAAGAGATGAAAATGAGTGATATAGAGAGAGAAAGATGAAATTTGACCTCCTAATTACTAAAATTTGACTAAGTCTGAAATTTTTAAGATCTTCCAAAAACTAGAATTTGCATTATAACTCCTAGAGATCTGAAACCACTCTCAAACATCCTGCCTATATATACATGAAATATAACTTAAAGTATAAGAAAGTAAATGTCGATATACTTATATATTTATTTCATGTATATAGTATCCCTAAAAGAGAAAGAAAAAATCAAAGAGTTTACAAAAATGCATACCCTCTTAATCCCTCAACCCTTAACCCTTAAACCCTAATCCCTCAACCCCTCAACCCTCAACCCTCAACCCTTAAACCCTAATCCCTCAACCCTTAAAACCTAATCCCTCAACCCCTATACCCTCGTAATCCCTCAAACCTCAACCCTTAAACCCTAATCCCTCAACCCCTATACCCTCTTAATCTCTCAAACCTCAACCCTTAACCCTTAAACCCTAATCCCTCAACCCCCATACCCTCTTAATCCCTCAACCCTTAAAACCTAATCCCTCAACCCCTATACCCTCGTAATCCCTCAAACCTCAACCCTTAAACCCTAATCCCTCAACCCCTATACCCTCTTAATCTCTCAACCCTCAACCCTTAACCCTTAAACCCTAATCCCTCAACCCCCATACCCTCTTAATCCCTCAACCCTCAACCCTTACCCCTTAATCCCTAAACCCTCTACTTGAGAGAGAGAGAGAGAGAGGGAGAGGTGGTGGGAGGGACATACTTGAGAGAGGGATAGGGAGAGAGAGAGAGGGAGTGAGAGAGGGAGGGAGTGGAAGAGAGATAGAGGGAGTCACTATGAGAGGGAGAGGGTGTAGGAGGGGGAGACTTGACAAAGAGAGAGAGAGAGAGAGAGAGAGAGAGATGGGATAGGATGGAGATACTTGAGAGAGAGAAAGAGGGAGATAGGGTGGGAAGGAGAGACCTGAGAGAGATGGAGAGAGAAAAAGTGGGAGAGAGATAAAGGGAGTGAGAGAGAGAGGGAGAGAGACAAAGTGGGAGAGAGATAGAGTGAGTGAGAGAGAGGGAGTGGGAGAGAGAGAGAGAGGGAGAGACATAGAGACAGAGAGAGAGGGAGGGGGGGAGGGAGAGGGGGAGGGAGAAACCTAAGAGAGAGGGAGAGGGAGAGAGGGTGGGAGGGAGACACCTGAGAGAGAAGGAGAGGGAGACAAAGTGGGAGAGAGGGGGTGGGAAGGAGATACCTAAGAGAGTAGGAGAGGGATGGAGTGAGAGATAGAGGGATGGGAGAGATACAAGGAGTGAGAGAGAGAGAGACTTGAGAGATGGAGAGGGGGTGGGAGTACTCGAGGGAGAGGGAGTACTTGGGATAGAGGGATTCAAGAGAGATGGAGGGGGTGGGGGGAGATACATGAGATAGAGGGAGAGAGAGAGAGTGGGAGGGGGTGGGAGGGAGATATCTAAGAGAGAGAGAGAGAGAGGGAGAGAGATAAAAGGAGTGAGTGAGAGAGAGGATATGGGAGAGAGATAGAGGGAGTGAGTGAGAGAGACAAAGAGAGGCTTGAAAGAGGGAGAGGGGGTACAAGGGAGAGACTTGAGAGACAAAGAGGGAGGGAGAGTGGGTGGGAGGGAGAGACTTGAGAGAGAGAGGGGGAGAGAGTGGGAGAGAGATAGAGGGCATGAGAGAGAGAGGGAGAGGTGGTGGGAGGGAGATACTTGAGAGAGATGGAGAGCTAAACGAAGATAGATAGAGGGAGTGAGATAGGGAGGGAGTGGAAGAGAGATAGAGGGAGTGACTGTGAGAGGGAGAGGGGGTAGGAGGTGGAGACTCAAGACAAAGAGAGAGAGAGAGGGAGAGGGGGTAGGACAAAGATACTTGAGAGAGAGAGGGAGAGGGAGAGAGACAGAGTGGGAGAGAGTGAGAGAGAGGGAGTGGGAGAGAGAGAGGGAGTGTGTGTGTGTGAGAGAGAGAAAGAGGGGGGATGGAGATACCCGAGAGAGAGGGAGAAAGAGGGACAGAGATAGAGTGATTGAGAGAGAGGGAATGGGAGAGAGATAGAGGGAGTGAGTGAGTGACAAACCTATGAGAGGGAGAGGGGGTAGGAGGGAGAGACTTGAGAGAGAGAGACAAAGAGAGAAAGATAACAACCTAAGAGAGGGAGATGGAGTGAGAGAGATAAAAAAACCAAAGAGGGAGAGTGAGAAAGGGGGTTGGAGTGAGATAGATTTATTTAGGTACTTATATGGGAGGGAAAGAGACCTGAGAGAGGGGATTGGACTGAGAGAGTAGTCTAGGTCGCGTGGGAGAGAGTGAGACCTGAGAGATAGAGACTTCACATGGATAAAGAGTTATCCAATAACGGTAACGAGTTAGAGAAGGTATGAAAGGTATAACCTCGACTATCCATCTACGATCATAAATTGTGCACTCTAAGCATTATCAAATTTGTTCACCAAAGAGGGGAAATTCTAGTTCTGTGCAAAGCAGGCCATTTGGCGCTCACCAAATTTGGCGCTTGCCAAATGGCCTACTTTGGACGTGTTAATTAACAGGATTTGCCAAATTTTCTCATTTTTTCGTCCGTGCTCCCCATCTCATTTGCACGTCTTTCAATGCAAGTTTATAAAAAAACCGTGATAACATTAACCTCTCTCTTAGCTATCTAAATATATAATTCTTTTTTCATTTTGATTTAGTTAAGGTTTTGATCCATGGCTTCTATTGTAAATGCCTTCGTTTTTGGTCAAAAACCAACATGTGCTAGGTTTAGGATAGATTTTTATATGTTCATCGGAACGTGAAAAAAATTACATTTTTTGAAACTAGACTCCATTCTACACATGATGAAAAAAAAAATCAATTTTCGATTAGTTTGCAAAAAATTTGGGGGGGAGCACACTCAAATTTTAGTTTTTCAGGATGTGTCCACTTTGAAAATTCATAAAATATTATATATTCATTAAAAAAATTATCCGAAAGAAGGAGGATAAACTACATGGTGTTAGCTAATTTCTCACCATTGGGATTTTTTAAATTCTAAAAAAAAGTTAATTAAAAAGGGGGGAGCCCTCAGGTGCTATGCTATTTAAAAAAAAAAAAACAGGACCTGTTTTGGGCCCCCCCTTTTTGAGACCCTTAATCTTCATTAATTTCAAAACAAAATAGTAGCTTAGAAACTAGTCTCGGAGCACTTCAACTTTTGTTCTTGCCACATCTTGAAATTTTGAGCATAACTATCTTCATTTTCTCGTGCAAATCAGATTTTTCTGATTTCAGAAAAAAAGTGGCATCTTAAGAGCCAAAATTGTGTCACAGATTGGTGCACTTACCTGTTTATGGCATGGGATATTTTTCCATGTGGATTTGGATTCCCCTCTCCTTCTAGATGCTTCTTGCATCTCTCTATATATTGAGTGCCTTGCATTGTAGAATGCATAGTTTGTTTGTAAGTAACAAATTATTGTCGGTATCACTCCAAAAAAGGTCTTTTTTTCAAAGCACTTGTTGAAGAAGCTTTGTACTTGGAGATACATTGTATTCACTATTTGATATAATAGAGAAGTACTCTGCTTTTGGAGGGTGGGGGTTTTTACCCGAAAGGGTTTTCCCCACGTATACCTGGTGTCTGTTGTATTTGTTTACTTGTTGTTTCATTATCTTCTCTATGTGTTTCTCTTATTGTAATTGTATAAGGTGTTAAAAAGGAAAATTTTGTACTCTCCCCTACATAGATTAGTGTAGGAAGTTGTTTCCACTCACCCGACTTCCTTTCACCTTGAAGGGTGGATTATTGTTCGCTAAAAATGTGATTGTTTCTCGATTTCCATAACACCCAAACCAAATGGGGAAACAAGAAGGGAAATGTTAATCAAGTTTCTAGTAGTATACCTTCTTCTAAATAAGATGACCCTAGAAAGTTTACAATGTTACATGAACCTTTGAATAATGCACTTGAAATTGTATTAAGCTCTAATTTGATAACCCTCCCCCTATTCATCTATTAGATCTTAGTGAGGTACTTCCAACAAATTATGATGACCAAGCATTTTTTCTACCATAGAATTAAAGGACATCATACTCAATCATGCATGGGCTTGAAAAGTAAGATATAGGATCTCATAGGAAATAGCATAGTTCATATAGAATTCTATAACCATACTAATCATGTGGAGACACAAGATTCTATTACCATGGACCATGATAGTTTTGATGGTAGTTGAATTGATTCACATATTATTTACATACAGATACATTTATGGGAATATTGATTCTCAAGCCACTTTTTATTCCCCTCCTACTACACTATTTAATTTTTTGATAAGGAGATCCCACATAATAACGATATCAAAAGAAATTATGAATAAAAAAGAAAAAATGGGAAAAGGGTCGAGAAAAACAAACATCATTAATCATCCCACCAAAGAAAATCATAGGCAACAATACAAAAACCCAAATTTCAAGCCAAGAACACTATTGCATGGGTTCCCAAAACAAATGTTGTGTTACAACAAATGTAACACAACCACTTTCAAGGTTTAATGGATTTGGGAAACAAAATAAAAACTAAATGTGACATCTCTTGATAATGTTTTTACAAAACGTACAAGTTCATACAAAGAAGAAACACACATAATTCAAAAATGAAGAAATGAAGAAGCAAATTATGTTATCAAAGAAGATGAATATGATGAAATTTTGGGAAGAGTGATATTTTAGAGGAAGATCCTCATATATTCTCCCATGATCCATAAGCACTCCTATAGCATATGCATTTATTTTCCTATATTTTTTATCTTCACCTTATCTTTTTCTTGTTTACTTACATTCTAACCTTTTGCTTATGCTTTGTTTGTTATGTTTTCCTATTCTCATTCACCTACAATAATAGCATTGACTTACTTTTTCCTTCTATATCATGGTGGTGTTCGTTTTTTCTATGTTTATTTTGCCTTTATTATTGTGATCCATGCTTTGTTTTCCCTACTTGGGGGCATTCCTTTTTCTTATGTCATCTTCATGTTTAGCACCTACACTTTCTTTTTATATCACTTTCATATTTACTTATGGAATTTTATACATAACACTTTATCATGTCTTTGATTATTTGCATTTTACCATGATCTTATGTTCTTCTGACCTATGATGCTTTCCTATATACCATGTTTTTATCTTTTTATGGCTTCATGTATGTTGTTTCATTTTATCATGCTTATGTTACTATGATAAGTTTTATATCATTTTGATATTACATGTGCTTACATTTTATTATCATGCTTCTAGAGGCATCCTATTTTGTTGTCTATATTTTGGCAACCTTTCACACATCCCTTGATGATCATCACCAACTTATGTGTCTTGCATGCTTATTCACATACTACATGATGTGTTTGCATGTTTCTATGATTGGATTACTCTATTGCTTTATCATTTTTTACTCTTCAATTCCTTACATCTATTGGAGGGGCCTATATTATTGCTAATGCTCTTATTGTTGAGATTTTAGGTATAAACTTGTGCTACACAAGGACTTATTACCATATCTAGATGGATCTTGATCACTTCACAATTCTACAATTGTGCATTTTATCACATTTTTCACATTGGATTCATTATATGTATGTATCAAACATGTCATATCACATTTTCCACCATTAAATGGTGTCACATTGCATGGTTGTATCAAGCATTCCATATTGCATTGCTACATCTTGAGTGAAGTACTATTGTATCACTTTCCATACAGATAAAATCTCTAACCCTTCCCTCTCTCTCTACTTATTTTTTTGTAGATAGTTGAATTAATTTGTAGTATGTGCATGTTATAGTTGTGTGACTAAAGATACTCATTGCATGTTTTTTTCTATTTACAAGCTTCTGTGGAAAACTCACACCAAGGATCATACACAAAGAATTCAAGATGTGTTTATTACTTACACAAATCCTATATACTTTTATAGTGCCTAAATTTTTACTTGTCATGTTAACCAATAATTTTTATATACGTTGGCATACATGTTCATGTTAGATTTGCATGCATCTCAAGGCGTGGACATTGGATTGGTGAAATTAACATTACCCATATATTCCTAATTTAGTTTTGTGCCCACCTTGGTAGAATGTCTTTTAATGCAAGTCCATATTGATAAGTGGCACACTCTTCTACTACGTTTGGCTCATGTCTCAATCCTTGTCCATCTTCATTTACTCCTATCTTACATTTATCATATGCATTCACCATTCACCCCTCATTTATTACACCCCATTTGCACTTACCTCTATATGTTCACTCACTATCTTCAGATTATTTCTTTGTCCAAGTTTATTTCCAAATTATTTAGGATCAATCCCAATTCATGCAAAAATGAACCTTAAATTCTAATTCCATTTGTCCTACCCCTTTCTAATAGTCATTGTGAGCTAACTTGGTGCACATTTGCATGACATGTTGCTATGTATCAGTATTTAAAGACATTCAATGTGCTATTAATTCATATGCAAGAATAAGGTTGAACAAGGAGAAATCAATGGTGCACACTTCAATTTTTAAATGACAAAAAAAATCAAATTGTGTCATCTACATATAGGCCCCTTGCATGCTTATGTGTGTTGTCTTTGAAGACTTGCTCACAGTTGTATAATCAATCAATTCAAAGGTTTAACCTAAGAGAACTTGACTCTAATGACCTAACAAATTCCCTTAAGGTGTTCATAATCATTGTAGTCCTTACTAATGCATCAAATATCAAATATCAAAGCAAACAAGTTTCAAAAACTTGAGTTGTATTAATTTAGATTCATGTGTCAAAAGTTCAAATTCACAATACTCATAATTAAACCTAACATTTTCTATGTCTACTTGATCTCCAAATCATTCTTTGTTAAACTAAATACCTCATTTCTTCCTATTTAATTAGTGCATTTACTATTGTTCATTTATCAACCCATCTCTAAATTTAATCTAGGTTATTTGTGTCGTTACTAATTGCATTTATTAACTAGCCTAGATTGGATTTATTTCTAAATGTATTGAAACTTGTTTTCATTACAACAATTAATAAATCCAAAATTTTCATAAGAGATATTAACATTCACATGTAAAAGATTTATCCGGACATGTAAGCAGAATATTATGAATTCTTTGAAATTTGCACTCACCTTTTTTGTGTACTTAGTTTTCTCTCTCAAACTCGGGAAATTCATGAGTTATCCATTTCATTTAGCAACAATTAAACTGAGTTTCTTGTCGACTTGACGGATCTTACACACAACGAAGGCATATCATTCAACAGTTAGTTTTAGCTACTTGTCATTCATACTACGAAGGCTTCAGCCTCTTGAGTATATGAAAATAATTTACCTTAGTTCACATATATAAATATATATCCCTAATGTCAGTCGGAAAGCACCTACACACCATTTAGTTCCAGTGCTTTTAAAAATTGTATATAGAATGCAATATTCCTTTAGTTTTTGTTTTTAGGAAAGAAGTTTCATTTCCCCGTTCCACACACGATGGTGAAATCCATTAACTGACACATTTTGCAGTGTCTGATTTAATATTCATATTTGTGGGAGATTATGCTAGCTCACAAATGCACCTCCAAGGACTGATTGCATACTTGAGCTGTGGCTCCAGGCTGCAAAATAAGAATAGCAGAACAACATTATTATGACACCAAGTTTAACCTCTGTGCAACTACACATATATCTCATTGATAATTCAAATCAACAGAACGCAACCCAATCTTCAGATTACCTGGCAAGCATGAATATCATTGCAGTTACAAATTAGCCCCCCATTCAGAGTATCAACATCTTGAAATGCCCCTCCGCCGTCACTTCTCTGATTAGACCACAACAAGTTAACAATCACGGAATTTTTTGGGAGGTTTTATCTATTATGAATTGAGTCATCTCAAGTTGACCTCTAGGAGTAGTCATTTACACTAGAGACATTTTACTTCCTTAAGCATCTTGGTAATAGTTACAAGGCAACGGGATCCCTTAACCACACAAGCACATCTATGCATTTGTTAGTAAGGAGAGTAACAGTGACTTTTCGCTACTTTGAACTTTCACCCTCTGGCCTCTTTCCCCATTAGCTTCTTTTGAAGCATGCAGTGGCTTATAATACAAAAATATTAAAATCCTAATTGAAAATGCCCATGAATGCCTTCAATTCTTAATAAAGGATACCTTGTAAAAATCAACTGCTAGAAAGTTTGCCCATCTATTTCCAGCAGCAGCATAGCAAGTTTTTATCATTTCAGAAAGTGGGTCAGAGTTGTCCTGGCAAGAAAGCAGCTGCTCTACTGGAAATGTTCGGAAAAATTTACTAAAACAAGTGACTTAGGACGATCATCTAAATATGATGACTCTGAACGATTAGAACAGGATCCTGCTATCATTCCACCACCCCCAACTGCAACCATACGCATATCAGCTAGTGCTATGGATATCCACGTTAGAATATAAATGCAAACTCTAGAAAAATATTCTCCAAGAAAAATCTGATATGCAAAGAAAATACATCTTACATTTATTCTCCACGATACAATTCCATTCGTACGCTATCCCTTCAGTTTGCTCCTTTGAGGATATTGATGTAAATACAAGTAAGCGTTGGTTATTTGCCACCATCTCACTCACAAGAGGCCAATCTCCACCATTTTGAGGCATTTTTGACAATGGAAACCAATACTTCATTAATCCAGCTGCTGTAAATACATTTGTCAGGCCATTGGGGGCACGAACATAATCTTCTAGAATAATAGTGACAATCTCAGTAGGATTTGTGGACAAGAATGCTTCAATCTCTTTCAGAGTATCAATTGCTGGGCCCTGAAATAAGTTCACAATGACATAGAATGCCAATTCTCAGACAAGGCATCATGCAGGATTATTCTGCATTCGATTTGAAGCACAAGAATTATTTTCAATTGTACTTTTTAGCAAATGAAAGACAGTTTGCCATTCAATGAGAGAATCTTAGCCAGACATACAAATGCTGTAGCATCAAAGCACTCGCCAAATCTTGAGTGACAGAGCCATACATCTCCCTTGAAGTCGTATGTGTCAAGCATAAAGCCCCTTACCCCATTCTGTAATTAGAGAACTGAATGATTAGAAAAGCATCACTAGAAATCATTTAGAAATTATCTACCTTTCTCTCACTAGAAGCAATATTTACTAGAAGACTATACAAGATTGACATGATGAATAACAGATTGACATCATAAAGGAATAATAAGCAAATTGTCAATTTTGATAGTTCCGATTACTGTACGAAAATCTAATGCCTTAAATCAAATGGCTTGTGGAAAGGCAATAATGCAGGAGCATCCTTGGTTGACTGGTCATAAAAAAATGAATAAATAAATGCTAGCAAGTTCTTGAATTTGTCTTTAGATTTTTATCTTCAGTTATCTCGACTTCCATGATTCTAGGAGGCACTCAGTTTCTTTTCGGAATCCAAAAACAGCACCAACAATTATGGATAAGATCACCTTCAGTTAAAGGAGAGAGAGCACAAAAAATAGAATGTTGGAGGTAATAGTATCTTTTATTCTTTGGGAGAGGTTTACAAATTCGGAAAAAAAAGCAGGCAGCTAGGCAGCGCTGAGATGGAGATAGTCACAAGAAGACAAAGGCCAGGAATGGAATGAATGGAGGCTGTGTTGGAAATAAAGAAAGAGAAAACAGGGGAGCTAAAACGCTCTCCTTGTGATTGATTAGATTAGCATTTCAGAAAAAGAAAAAAGAAAAAAAAGGTCTGTAAGTTGGTTTGGAAAGGAGGAATCACGGATCTGCAGAGCAGATATTAAAGATAATTCAATGCTATTCCATTGGATTTCTCTATGCGAAGTATATGTAAACAGTCTATCCTTATTAAAAGGGTCTACCTGAAGTGTTTGTGAAGGTTCATGATGTTTAAAATACTTTATGTTACTCTAATTTCAATAAACTCGCTTAATTTGTTGTTCTTGTGCACATAATGCTGTTATGTTTGGAATTTCCTTGTCGTCATTGATTATTTTAAGCTGTAGGATTGCATATTGGTACATTCTGTCTGCATCAGATGGTATCAGAACCAAGTTTTCATCTCCGGCAAGTTGAAGAGAGAAGAAAGAGGAGTTAGCTACATTTTGCATAGGTTGGTAGAGAACAAGTGGTGAAAGAAAACTGGGAGAGATTTTCAAATTTGGAAAAAGACAAGCAGGCAGCTAGGCAGCACTGAGGTGGAGATAGTCACAAAAAGACAAAAGGCCGGGATTCAAAGGGTGTTGGAAAATAAAGAAAGAGAAAACAAGGAAGCTAAAATGCTCTCATTCTGATTGATTAGATTAGCACTTCAGAAAAAGAAAAGAAAAAAGGCTGTAAGTGGTTTGGAAAAAGGGGATTTATGGATTTTCAGAGCAGATATTGAAGATAATTCAACGCTATTTCATAGGATTGCTCTATGTGAAGAATATGTAAACAGTCTACTCTTATTAAAAGAGTCTACCTGAAGTGTTTGTGAAGGTTCATGATGTTTAAAATACTTTATATCACTTTGATTTCCAGAAACTCAATTAATCTGTTGTTCTTGTGCAGATAATGGTGTTATGGTTGGGTTTTCCTTGCCTTTGTTGATTATTTTAAATTGTAGGATTGCATATTGGTATGAGGCTGCCTGGGTTGGTTGCCTTTTCAGTTGGGCTACCGCCAGGGTCTGCATCAGGCAACTCTTGGTTATTAAAGCTACACAAAGTCCACTTAACATAGAAAGTCTCATCACCAATCTCATGAAAACAAGCCTTTCAAAGCATCAAATTTTAAGTTTTAACAAACAAGAACAAGATAAACATAGCTTCAAAGCATTGTGACATTAAAAAATGGCTATAAATCAATGATAGAAAATAAACCTATGTACTTTGGGGATGCATCCCTTGCATTTTCAGATCTTGTCCTCTATTGGAAATGTTTTGGGGATACAGGGACGGGTCAAAAATGTCACCCAACATCAAGTAATGGCTAGTTGTCCCCTACAGCCCAATTAACAAGAATCTTTTTTTTGTTTAAACACAAAAATGATACATAGTCCAGTTGCTAGGTTTCTCAATTGTCAAAATCGATGGGCTTGGATGCACAAAGGCCAGTTGCTAGGGTTTGGGTTGACAAGTTCTACCTTTCAAGAGCCAAAGATGAAGCAAACAATTTTTTGGTTTTGGTGAATGTAATGATCTGTTTGAGAATAATACAAAACAAAGTATAGTTGCAACAGGACTAAGGATCTCCATAACTTTTTGGTTTCTATTTTATTGTGTTTATTTCCTTTGCTCACAGAGGACAAGTTTCTTAATTGCAGGATCTAAGGATTGTCTGCATCAGTTTGGTATTAGAGCAAATAAGATCAGAGCTCAAATCTGTGGGAAGAGGAAAGTTGTGAAGTACAAAAATTGGAGTTTTATCATGATGTGACAAAGAGGATAACCAAGGTATAAGGAAAGATAAGACAAAGGTGGATGCAGAAGCTAACAAAGGATCAGAAAAAAGAGTTGCAAAATTTAGAGTATGAGTTTAAGGAATTACGGTGGATGCTGGAGGAATATGAGACATGCAATCATAAGAAGGCAAAGAAAAATAAATTTACAGCAAAGGCGCGAAAGAGTTGTGAGAAGACGAAAAAGAATGATGAGGTCAAATACTCATCTTGTGAAAAAAAGGTACATTCAAAGAAGAAAGTCATAGAGGCAAGGGTTAGCCAAGGGATAGAATTATTAGAACAAGGAAAGATGAAATCCCTTGAAGAGTTGGCAATAATATTAGTAGATAAAAGACCTATAAATGTGATTTTCCAAAAGTTCCAAAGAGAAGAGAGGGATGAATGGGATGAGGATGAAGAGATAGATGAATGGGTTGAAGATGAAGAGATGGATGAGTTGGATGAAGCTGTTGAATTGTGTTACCTTGAAAAAGGGGAAGGTATTGTAGATTACAATACATGAGGAGAAGAGTTTGAAGACTGCAATGAAGAGGAATACAGCATATCACAAGAAGAGGCCCAAAGTGTTGTAGCAGTGGAAGTGGTCCACGTTAGAGAGGAAGCTACAACGAAGATGGAGATCTTTGGGAGCCCCATATGTGATGAAGTCTTATTAGTTATTGAAAACAAAACCAATCAGAAGAAGCTAGAAGAATGTGAGCAGATAGAGGAATGTCTAGAGAATCCCATGATTAATGGAAAAAGAGAAGAAATGAGGATGATTGAGAGAGAGAATAGAGAAATGTTCATTTGTGGCATAAAAGAGGACAATGTAAAAAATGAGTTGTTTTGTAAACAATATCACCTCGAGCTAGGAAATGAAGTCCACCTCACAAAATATAAAATGGAAAGCATGCCTAAATGGCATAATGTAGAGAAGGAGGATGCACATATGGGAAATTTTTATTCCCTTAACTTTATTTTTGTTTTTAATGATTTATGTGCAGGTGCAATAGGATTTGGTATTAGTGATGCAAAAAGAAATGTCAATTTTCAGTGGAGGAGGACTACTAGGCCTTCAAGTAGCTGGGAAAAGAGGAAGGGATTCAATTGGTAGAGGAAGAGGATCTTTATTCCAACAAGAGGCTTGAAAAGAAAGAAGAAAAAATATGATGATTTGCAAAGATATCTAATTTGGTGGAAGGGAACACCGTGGCTTGGTCCTTCAAGTCAAAAAAATGGTTCTACCATCTATTCCAAACTCTTAAGTACAGCAAGACAAATCCATTATATGACTCTGAACCAGGAGGTTCAGAAATTCTAAAAGATGGGGAGGATGATGCAACCATTCTGTGACTGGCTGTTGATCAGCAGTTAATTCAGGAGTTGATCTGCTGTTTGTTTGTAATCTCCGTAGGAGTTAAATTAGGTGTGATTGCTCTATTATGGACTGTTGTTGCTTTGCAGTCTACGTAGGAGTTGATAGGGGTTTTTGGACTGCTGTTACTTGGCAGTCTTTGTAGGAGTTGATTAGGGGCTTTTGGTGGTTAAAAGAGGATAGTTGCTAACGTAGGAAGGATGTTTTTTGGTTTTGGTGAATGTAATGATCTGTTTGAGAATAATAAAAAACAGACTATAGTTGCAACAGCACTAAGGATCTCCATAGCTTTTTGGTTTCTATTTTATTGTGTTTATTTCCTCTGCTCACAGAGGACAAGTTTCTTAATTGCAAAATCAAAGTTCAAAACATTTTGGTCTCTTTCAAGTTGATTTTGCTTGTGCAGCCATGGAAGCAACGATCAAGGAGATTTGGTCCCATTTGGCATTTCTTACCATCTCACATACAACATCCCCCTTTATTACACATATGCTTTTAGATCCTCATGAATTAAATGGCGCCTACGTGTCTATAGAGTGCACATGTCTAGAATGTGGTAGATAAGCAATTTCTTCCACCTAAGCTTATTTTTATTTGTAGTTTTTGTTGGCAATCACCCATTCAATGTCAAGGGGTGAACAGGTCTTATTTCATACAGTAATATGAAGAGTATCCAAGTCTATGCACACTCATGATTTATTTGAATTGCATAGATCACAACAATTTGTATCTTAAACTTGTAGCCTTTGGACATTTTGTTGTAATTTTTATATAATATATACGTACATTGATAGTGAAAGCAATGAAATTTTGTTAATTTGTGTGTGGAGTCTCATATGAAATCTCAGTTCAACTCTAATGTTAGTTAATCAAGTTAAAAGAACGTATATAATGAATGCTTTATTATATGAGTATTTGGAATTTCTTATATTTTAAAATTTTCCCTATTTTTTTAATTGATATCCCCTGTCATCGCCTAAAAATTCGCCTCCCCCAAAGACTGTCCCAAAAACAAGTCCCCACCATCCACTGCCAACTCCATCCTGGAAATGTGGTGTAACATAGAAATAAACGCTTTTGAAGGAAACAAATAATTGATATAATCTTTCAAGAATCCAACACTGTCCCAAAAACAAGTCCCCACCATCCGCTGCCAACCTCATCCTAGAAATGTGGTGTAACATAGACATAAACGCTTTTGAAGGAAACAAATAATTGATATAATCTTTCAAGAATCCAGTAGAGTCCCAAGCTGACTCCCTCTTTAACATACCTCATTTCTAATACAAAAAGCCTCCAGTGCCAATAAGCAGATTATGGTTATCCATCTGGAATAGAAATATAGCTCTTGACTAAAAGTACTGTTCCAAGGACTTCAACAGCTCTCTTCCGATCTTTCAAACACTTGACTCTGTTGCATCTATGAATCAGCACAATTTATAGGAAAGAGACTACACCAAAATATATTATCGTAGAAATGAGAGGAACCTTAGATTACACTAAGCTTTGGAAATGGCTTTGCCTAAAGTAAAGACAGTTTTATAACCTGCTCATCTCATTAAGAGAAAATTTATTAAACTTGAGCGAATTTTCCATATACATGAAAACAAAGGAGTCGTAGCTCCTAAGACCCCCAAGTTTTAAAGAAAACCTAGGAAAGTTTCACAGGAATATATCAGAATGTCCAAATACAAGTCTGATATATGCCATACAAAACAATGCCTACTATATCAGTTCACATTCCTCACGGAAATGGATTTTTTCTAAGGTTCAAAGCCATTATCAAAGGCCTTAATAATTCTAGCAAATTTCAGGTTTTCATTCTCTCTCTAATCTCAATATTCTTCACACTGTTCAGAATGGTTGCTGCTTTCCCTTTTTCTGGGTTTTCCTTAAGAAGCAAAATTGCTTCTTTGATGAACTTTAGTGATTCCCTGAGAGGTAGCATCAAGGATAAGCCATTGCTTCTTCCAAACAATCTGCTAAATAGATAATCTTCCCAAAAACCCTATAGAAGGTGAATATGAGATGCAGAGGGCGATCAAAGTGAGATATAATTTTATGAAGGGTGCCTGGCACCTAAATGTACCATCATATTATGCCAGACTGCAATCATATAAAAGTTCAGTGGTTTATAGCTCATCCTGAAATCTCTGAGTGATCAAAATTCAGGTTACAAGGATTTAAAACCTTAAATAATACTAATAGTGAAGCCAATCTAAGTGTCTTCTTATCAGACTTTTACACAGAGGATCACCTGGTAAAAGATGTTCAAAGTTCTAACACATTCAATGGTGGACTTCCTAATATGAAAGTTCAGTGTTTCATAGCGCATACCAAAATCTTTGGGTGATTAAATTTCAGTTCATGAAGATTGAAAACCTTAAATAATAGTGAAGCCAATCCAGTAATGTCTTCTGATGGGATTTTTACAAGTGGGTCACTTGGGTAAAAAATGTTCAAAACAAGTACAATGATAGTCTTTCTTCATATTAGAATTCAGTGGTTCATAGCCAGAACCAAAATCTTTGGGTGATAGAAATTTCAGTTTAGAAGGATTGAAAACCTTAAATAATAGTGAAGCCAAACTAATAATATTTCTTGAGGTATTTTTACAGAGACCATTACTTAGTAAAAGATGTTCAAAACACATGCAATGGTGGGCTTCTTACCATACCCTTTATTTTTGGGATTTATCAGTACCACATTATTCTTAGGACTTTTAAAAAGCTCTTATTTTTTGGATTAACCACTATCAAGTTAATCTTGTAAGCCTCTTGACCACTGCAAACCTATTTTTACTTGTATTACCAATGTAAAAGTTGTACCCTTTGATAATATTGCATGTGATATTTTGTAATAAACCACCCCTTGATTACTATTATGTTTTTTTTCAATACACAAAAAGTACTAACTTAATCAACCAAACATCTTCCAGCTAATTTAGAAGTGCCAACTTCATAACTTTTCCAACCATAGTCATGGCGACAATTCTATGCCACAACTCATGTACTCACAATAGAATGTGGTAATCTTCCAATGTCAGGGTCATCCCTAGACCCAAATCTAAACCTCGAGAATTTATTTGCAATGGCCCTGCCTATGTATCCCTTCCTAGGAATCAAAGGCTCCATAGTTTGTACATCAGTGGTAGAGAGATTCCATCATCACATCAGGGATAAGATCTTTGATCTCTCACTTAAATCACAACTATTCATTGAGCTTATGATTTCAACTTAATTCGATTGCAATTTAGAATGCTAACAAACACATTCCAATCATATGTTGATTCCATGCAAACATTAGTATACACAAACCTACAATGAGACCACTCATACAAACATCACATATTTACATAGTGATTGGCTCATCGCTCAATCATACATCATCTATACACAACATGGCTAGCTCCCACTTGTGTCACATATACATGATGTGACTAGGCTTTTATACACCTCACAAGTACACACAGTGACTAGACAACACACACATCACATATACACAATGTGAATAATTCACAACTACATCACATATAGACAATGTAATAACTTGTGCATGCATCACATATACATAGTGTGACTAGCTCATGCACTCAACACGTGCACAATGTGAATAAATTAGCATTATGTGGTCACATAAAGATCAGCTAGCAAAAAGGGAAGGGGTTGCAACCTTATTGCAAGCACCTTCCTCTCTAGCCAAGTCACTAACACATAAGCCCTTAAGTACAACCCAATCAGAAAGAGGAATGTCTACGCATCCCATACCACACCATTGGTTCCATCATTTTTCCCAATCTATCGCCATCTATGGTGACAAGAAAGCATCCCATGCTACTTGTTGTCACTGGCAAGGGCATAAGCATATCAATGTGCACAACACATGGGCCCATTTTTACTCAAGTACATAGTGATTGACGCACACATACATGCCAACCTACTAGCAACATGAAGTGGATGTGTCTCTACTGCATGCATCTTCCCATTTCTTGGTTCACCAACACTTACCCTTTAGGTATACCTAGCTAGAAAAAAGAATCTTGTTGCATCCCATGCCACATCGTGGTCATCACCAACTAAGGTGTAAGTGTAACAACAAGCATCACATAAGGTCACTAATAAGACTTCCACAACCTATTGAACCTTTTGAGTTGGTGGATGCTAACATCTATTGCCTCCATGCCATTAGCGAAAGTCAATCCAACCCGATAAGGGGTAGCTCCTAGTATTTATCACCTACATGGTAATAGTGAAAGCCATCTAAGCCCTATCATACCAAGGGTAGCTCCTAGCATCCATCACCTTTGTGCTACCAATGATAGATGGCTAAACCCCAAGATATGATGATTAGGTACTAGCATTTGTCACCTATATGATACTAGAGATAGTCGGCTAAACTACTCTTGTATCATAACATAGATAGCTCTTGGCATCTTCACCTTTGTTCTATTGGTGAAAGCCAACTAATCCTAAAGATATAGTGGATAGCACCTAACATCCGTCACCTACACAATACTAGTGATATTCATCTATTTGCCCCTATATCAGACTTGGTTCCAATAAGTGGGGTCACTTTATAACCAAGTACACATATCCCACATATCACAAGGATTGACAAATATTGGTCAATTTGACCTAAATATATACCACATAAAATGATCTATACAGCTACACATCAATTTATATAGGTCTTGAGGTCAAATTAACAACACACAAGTAACACATTGAACCCACATGAGTTGGCCTCTATTCAAACAAATATACATGAACAAATACCAACTCATAAAGTAATCAAGGTCTATTCACTTCATTCAACTGTTATTCTGAAACACATTATTTGTTAGACAAAAATTAACTCAATGGAAATAGTATTAAACAATATCTTACTTCTGAGTAGTTTTAACATTTTTGTATGATACCAATCATAAATCTTAGCATACCATTATCGACCCAACAAATATAAAGGTAAAACAGCATACCATATTTGACAGTATCTAATATTAGTTGCCCACATTTGGCAAAGGCAATCAAAGGAATTCCATCATAAACACAAATCCAAGTACATATTTAGAGTAGCTAAATCATTCATACCTATTAAGAGTTGCTCAAATCATTAGATCATAATGGCTAAATTCAACATCATCACTTAATACAACATTAGTAGGCTACAACAACTCATTCATAGCCATGTCATGGCCAAGTTTATCATGCCCTTATTTCTTGGAAGGATGACATGTGTAGAGACTACCTATACCTTCTATACATATCACTGAGCCAAGACACAAAAATGGAGTGTTTAGCACACAAGCTCTAATTATTTTAGTTCTATCAAATCCAAAGGCATCCTCATATATTTACATAAAGATGAACCATGATGATAGTGACTCTAAAAGTTCATTCAAGATTAGAGTAGATTTTAGAAAGTCCAAACACCACAAAGATCGAAGTAGATAAATTTGATGGTGATAGATTTTATTTCATTGGCTCAGATCTATATAATGGGGACATATTAATTGGAAAGTTGAGTTCATAGCCATCTAATGCAAATCTCAACCTTAATCTGAAGTGTACTAAAGAGGAAAGGTTGATCAAGTTTAGAAACAACCTTAAACCTTGGAGATATTCCCCAAACCTCTACCTTATAAACTTGGGTCACAAAGGCATCCTTCGCCCAATGACTAACTACATACCCACTTCCAAACAAGATTGAAGTACCATGTAGTTCTCCTGGGATTCAACTAATAGAATGAGAATTTGCACTTTCCCAAGTAATGATAACCCATACTAATAGTTGGTAAAACCATTTTGTCACATACATCAGCAAGGTATAGACCTCTAAAATTCCCAACCTTGATAGATAGCTTCCCTAAAGAAGCCAAGGTTGTAGTGATCCTCCTGATGACATTACTATTTCAGTTGTTTTGAGTTGCTATTAGTCGTTAGTTGTTTTGAGACTATGTTACTTTGATGCATTATGTCATGGATTACATGATCAGTTGTGAAACTCAGTTGATGATACACTTTACTTTATGTTCCTCTATTTACTTTCGTGAGATGACATTATTATGATGATTTATGTTGTTGTTTTTGAATGTTTAAGATGGTACTATGATATAATTGATGTTAGATGTTATGTTTTATGTCAGTTCGGTGAAGGAGACAGTGTAGCAGTACTCATCCGTGAGTGCCCTACTACGCTGTGATCCTTCTTCACGGTGTGTCTTCTGTTATATATGTTGTTATGGTTGACCGTGCAGTTTGATGCAGCTTTCAGGTACAGGCATCGACTCCACCTGCTTCATCAGGTCTGAGCGTGCCAAGGCCCAATGGAATTCGTTGAAGGGAGATAGTTCTAGTCTTCCGTCATGAGCCATCGTTCTAGAAATAACGAGTATCGTTTTGTTACCCGTTTGTCACGTTGTTGTTCGTTCTGTCGTATTATTCGTTGTTTGTCACGTCATGTTATGTTTGTCATGTTTCATATTGTTAAATTGCTTAGATTAATTTAATGATTTAAATAGATAGTATTGAAATGATCAATTGCCTTGTTTAATTTAAGGTTGTGAATGATTATGTTTAATTTGAAAGGCTATTTTAGATTGTTGAGGAATCAATTTATTAAAATATATTAATTGTGGAAGAATAATTGTGTAAATGATCTATTTGTACAATTTCAATGTTTTCGAAAACTGATAAATTATAACAATTAGTTGTGATTTAAAGTTGCAAAATATCTTTTTTTATCATGATGTTCGGAAAGTTGAATTGGTTGATTTAATTGCATGCAAACAATGAGTTAAGTGACGGATTGCATTGTAATCTAAAATGAATAATATAACATAAGGAAAAAGATGAATTTAAAACGGCGATTGGTTTTCGAAAAGAAGAATTATTGTTTTCACGGGAAAAATTGTCTCTGTATTTTTCTAGGGTTTGGTTGAAAAGTTGAAAATTGATTATTGGAGGTTGTGCTCGTACTGTGAGAGTTCTTGGACTGAATTTTTGGGGTTTTGCTTTGCTGTTGCTCGAATCCGGAACAGCTAATCAGGTTTTCTTCTTGCAAATTTCTTGCTACTACTTGAATTGATACATGCAAAAAGGGTTTGTAGTATTTTGATGGTAATATGCTGCAAAAATCTTGCCTTGGTACCTGCATGCACAATAGAAAACTAAAACATTAAGGCCAATCTTGATTAAATTTTCAATAAATTCATTGTTTCGAACACATACGAAATGCTGTGATTCTCTCTTCAGGATCTACCTTTGCTTGTGAATGAAAAAATTTCTACATCGTTCTCTCAAACTGGTGGATGTTTATAATCGAATTATGCTCAATCTAGTTAAGATCCACAATGATGTTTTTTTTTGTGAAATCCGGTGCATGAAAATCTTTTATGGCTGGAACCCTGCTGATTTTATACCCCGGCTAGTATTTGACAAAAGATTCATTAGTTAATTGTTGAGTCATGCGTCTTTTCTCGTTTTTTGTTTGCATGCACTTGACTTCAGCTTCATTCCTGTCAAAATTCGTGTTCTTTCAATTCTACTATACCCGTACTGGTTAGTCGTGCGCGTAAAGATCACTGATCTTCTGTATTTCTCTAATCATCTGGAGGTATCTTGTTCTGGCAACCAAACGCCATTCTGGTCAAACTGGTGGATGTGGGCTTGTCGTTTGGGATGCACGTTTGTTTTTGTTTACTTCGTGATTTTAAGTAAAGCGGTGGTATGCATGTAGGGTTACCATCAAGTAACTATTACCAATCCATCTCTCTCTTATGTTTCGCAATTTATGTCCTTAATCCCTTCGTGGTTTGACTCCGGTGAGTATTTTACCTTTAGGCTGTTTCGTTTCTGGACCCTTAGTCTGTCCATGGTCGACTGTTATGTATTGACGCCTAGTGTCATTTTGGAATTGTTAGGTTGTATTAGATTGGTCGGCGGTGCATTAGCATCTCTATGTAATCTTATTTTCTGCTAGATTCTCTTCTTCTGTAGCGAACTTGTTCAAGTGAGTGCGTGGTCGGCTACATAGTATGGAATATGTTCTTCGCTGTGTTCGGCCTCTCATGCTTTTTTGTTGGTCATTATGCGTTTATCTTGTATGACTGTTTCTGAGTCGGCTATGAAATGCGCATTGAGTAGTTTCTATGTTCAGTGTGTTACTTGCATGTAGTATGCATGCATCAACCGTATACCAACTTTTCCTTCACTGGGTGATGCGATTTGAAGGGGTCTTCTAATTTCGCTGCTCATACGGAGTAATTTAGCACTCACTTTATGTTGATCGGTGGTTAATACATCAGCTAATATCAAAATTTGTTTGATTGGGCTGAATCTTCTGTTATCCTGATATACTCTGAGCAAACATCTTCGAGTTTTTTAATCTGCATGCAATGGCGTGCTTATTTGTTTACTTTAGGCAGTTTGTCTTTATGTTAAGTCATGTGTAGACATTTGAATTGTCTCTATTTGCCTTTTAATAGACTATAGCGTCACTTTGTTTCAGTTGGGTTCGATGAGTTTATCATGAACCTTGTGTCGACGTGTAATGTTGTTGTCTTTAATCCTCTTTACTTAACTTTCACTTCGGTCTACGCTTTCCCTGTAGAACTTATTCTTGTTGTAAGCAGTTTTAAATAAATGTGCTTAGAAAACTAAATATAGTTTGTAACATATATAGATATATATGTTTTATTCCTTTTATATTTAGAATTGTTGATTAATTTAGTTTGTCTAATTAAAAATTAAAAAAAAAAAAATTTGGACTGTATAGATACGTAATAGTATTGTTTGTTTTGAAACTTTAATATATGGTGTTATGCCATTTTGGTTATAAAATTTGTATAACAAAATTATTATACCTTGGAGAATGTGTGTATTGGAAACTTTTGTCTTACTATCTTCGAAGGTAATATTGGTGATGTAGTCTTTTCTTTTAAATCTTATGAGGCTTGTGTAGTTTTACGATGATGGTTACATTAATTGAAGTTGCGATTCTTGTTTAGAATTTATAATGATTCTATGTTGCACTTTGTTTAGTATCTATGGGGTACATGATTGTATCATACATGTCATGGACATATTATTATTACTATTATGAATTGTTCGACGTGTAGATTTGGTTGTTCCTTAAACATATTGAAAATTCACTCTTGAGTTAGTTCGCATTGTTTTGCTAAGACACTTTTGATGTTATGCCTTAATTGGACGTCTCCCAGGGGATTACTTATGTCTTTTCTTAAGATGCTTGAATGTTGTGTATTATTGAATGCACTTTGAAACATTGGATTGTCATGGATGTCATTCTTTATTTATTTGATGTTTATGGGGATGTCATGTTATTTTGAGCCTTCGAGATGTCGTTTACATACTTGTTGACTGGGTGATTATGGTCAGTCAATGATTTGTACCTAGGAGGAGTGGCTTCCGTTAGGGGCCGGACCCGGAAGTGGTTGCATGGGTAACCTCTCAAAAGTGTTTTAAACAGTGATAACTAAACTAAGTTTTAGGGGGTTGGGTAGTTAAAATTAACCACTCAGAGAATATTTGCCTCGCCTTGTACTTTAACGCTTGTTTAGGTTAAAGTAGGTTGAGATGGCCTGGAATGGCTACTCGAACACTTTGTCTTCTCGAGAAGTGATTTGAAGCCACATAAGTTCGTATAGGGGCTGGAAGTCATTAGAGGTTGCCAGGGTAACTCTAGTAGAGGGCCGGTATCCTAGGAAGACTATCCAGGGTAACCTAATACGTTTATGTGATGACACTCCTTTCCTTGTACATTTATTTTTTCTCTTGTGTAGAGTCGCCTGTGATTGAACCATTGCCTCTGGGAGTATGTCAGTTGTCATGTCATTGTGATGTCATGTAAGTCGACCATGTGTTGTTTGTTGTTTCTTCTTGATGTATGTTTTGACTTGAGGACCTGTTACCATCTCCTAGCACGGGGGGTGGGCTTTCAAGTTCCACACGGTTGGGAGGAATGTGCCATTTCTTCCATTGGGTCCCCTGTAGGTGATATTGTTTGAGACGAGTTTTCTCTTGACAGGTTCCTGGATACACATTGTTATGGAGTTGTTCGTTGGACATGCTCGTGGACTTGGTCGTCAGCCATTCTTGTTCTTATTCTTTATTGTACTCACTCATAATGTTACATGAGGTTTCATTGTATTACTACTTGTGATGTATCGAGATTTGTCACAATCTCGTTTATTGTAAATGAACTTGTAATGTAACTCTCGATGTAATGTAATCTTGTTATGGTTATTCACATGATTTGATATATAGTTCTTGATGTAATATAGTTGTTGAATTACTTTAGTAGCGCAGTTGTGGAACCCGAGAACGTTCATGTTAGATTGTTGTATACATGTTATTAAATGTTTTTTTTTTTAAATTATTCGGTCGTTTAGCGTTAGTGACATGTCGTTCCCTGGGTTCCACGATGGGGCGTTACAAAGGTCTAGCTTTACCAAGGAAGATCATGAAGATGATACAAAACTCAACTATATGATTTTACTCAAATGAATCAATTCAACATGTTAAGATATCACATTACTAAGAGCAAGGCTACTAAACTACCTCTACATACAACGGTCCCCATTATTGACAACATGAGAAGTTAAGAAACTACACAAAACTTCGACCTATTCACACAATAGAAGATATAAAGGGACTTAATCACAATTTAAAATCATTCAAGAGGTATTTTGTGGATAAATTATTCTTTATTGAATTATGTGCATAATTTTTGTGAAGGCCATGATGCTACGTAGTAGCCTTTCCAATATAACAACTAATATAAATCCTTATCAAATTGCTTCAATGGGCATCCTTGCCCTTTTCCCAAACTCCAATTTGAGCACAAGTAGGCAAACGACTTTTTAATATTCAAATAAAAGTCTTTGAAGCCTTTCCAATAAACCCATTTTGAACATATCCAATTATAAAGGCATTCCCTAAGGCTGCATTTCTTTGAGATATTTTGTCAAAGAAATTACGTGCCTTGTGTTGTTGATTTGAACTATGAGCCCTAAATTCCTAAGGTTTGATAATTTTCTAGATGCCAAGGGTGTCAAATCTAGTAAAGTCACCACAAACCTGTTGGTAGTTGTTGTCATTGATATCAACACTGATGGTTGTCATTGGTGTCAACACTAAGGAGATTGTTGGCAGTTGTTGTCATGGTTGTCAACACTAATTGTTGGCTGTCATTGATTTCAGCACTTGAGTAGTTAGTTGTTAGTCCTTGACACTGGTTATCATTGTTACATTCAGTTTGGGCTAACGTTGGTGATGAAGTTCATGGTTAGATGCCATGCCTTATCAAAGAAGTATTGCTGATAGTCATATAATGCATTATTATAGTCAACATAATTGATTTCATAATGATATATTAAGATGAGAATTAGAAGCATGACTAATAGTGAAGAGATGTTATTGAAGGTCTACAATATGTCTTATGCTATCTCCTAATGTTCCTAATGAAGTATGCGTTGTTGAAAGGAAGTTCTGGCCTCCGCAAGTTGCTTAAGTATTTTTGTGTCTGAATGCTGCATTGAAGTCTATCTAGGAGAATGCTTTGGATTCCTCCATTGTTACAATTCTAGTCTTACGGTTTGGTATTCAATGTAAGTGTTTTGTGGATGTTGTGTTGCAAGTATGAGCAGTTGGTGTTGTCATTGACGTCAACAAGCTTGTGTTGTCATTCGTGTCAACTGTATGAGAAGAAGATTGTTGCAAGAGTATGTGTTGTTTTGATGATGCTTTGATTATGTTGCATTATGTTGTCATTAGTAAGCTACTGGTGTCAACCTCTAGTGTTGCTTTGATAAGATTGTGTCTATGGTTGAGGAAGTGATGGAGATGATGAGGATGTGTTCCTAGTGCTTGGTTTCCAAGTGCTTTTGAAAAAATTTGATGAAAAGAGGAAACAGTGAGTTGCAGTGTATTATGAGTTGAAAAGTAGTGTTCTAGTGTTGCTCCGCATTTCTTCTAGGTTGAAGATCTACCTATGAGTTTCAGATATGTTGATCAGAGGTGTTCAAAGGTGTTGTATTCAAAATTTGGTGTGCTGGTTCGCTGTATAAAAGAAGTTGTGTTCACCATTGTGTGAACAATGTATTGCAGAGGTGTCTGGGAGAAATGTTTTTGCTCCACGTTTCTCCGCAATTTGGTTTCAGGTCTTGTAGATTTGAAGGTGTGTTGATATTGTTGGCATCTTTTTTCAGTCAAACTTGTTTGAGATTTTTATGCTTCGGAAGTCAGTTTCTTAAGTTGCAGTGTATGGCAGAATTGTTTGAGTGTACTAGGTGTGTACATTCTTCAAGTGAAAGATGTTGCGAAGGAGTTTGTTGGATTTGAGGGTGTTTATGGAATATTTCAGATTGTGTTCAGGTGATATTTGTTGTCCACGAGTTGTTGTTGAATCAAAGGAAGCATGCACTTAAAAGTTTAATGGTGTTTACACGGGTAACGACCGACCTCGGTGTTTACATTAATTGTGGTGGATGTTTATTGTTTGTAGAAGCGTGTTGTAGCGTGGTGTTATAGATTTGGGTCCCAGATAAGGAGTGGTGTGGTCCGCCTTCAGTTCTATCTGCCACAGAAGTGTTTTGGTGCCGACCTAGTTTGAATTTACACGGTTGATGTGCATAGCCGACCTTGGAGAATGTTTTCAAGGTTGAAGATGATATAAATATGAGTTGAGTTGTTGAGGGATGTGGAGATAAACAAGTATGATGCGAATGATGCAAATTACAGAGTGCTAAAGTGGGAATTTGAGAAATGCAGTGCAAGCTTTCATGTGTTAGATTGTTGGATGCAGTTAGCAGAAGGTGTCTACAATTCTTCAGTCAAGCTACGAAGGATTTAGTGGTATTGTGGTGGATTTTTTTGTTGCATTGAGATGGATTTCTTATTGTAACACTCTTCTCTATCTTCTTTTCTATTATGGCAGTGAGCCTTTCTCTCTTTGGGAAGTGAGCCCTCCAGCAGTGAGCCCTATTATATTCGGTGTTGATATTACTTTATATTGTGAGTTAATCCTCACCGTAGTTTTTCCCATCTTGGGTTTTCCACATAAATTTGGTGTTCTTTTGTGCATGTGTTGATTTGATTTAGTTTTAGTTATTTGTTTTTCATGCTAAATCATTATAGCAGATTAAGGGTTAATTGAATGAATGTGGATCTAAATGTTTTGAGGTTTTTAATGTACAACTGATTCATTCCCCCCCCCGGCCCTTCCCCCCGACCCCCCCTCTCAGTTGTCTTGTGCATTCAACACGTTGCACTCCTATCTTTTCAAGTCACTTGTGTTGCCGAGGAGAGTTTTGTGAATTGTAGAAGGTTGGCAGTGTTGATGGTTTTCTGGATTGGTTTGAAGTGATCCGCAAGCTGATATGTTATTGTTATATCTCATGTCTATCCATTTTGTGCTTCCTAGATAAATTATTATGTACCTATTTGATCTATGGTGGTTGTAGATGGCATGGCAATATGAAAGAAATGTATGAAGGTGTTGTAAACACATCCCCATGTGATCTGCACGTTACTAATTGGCCGTTTTGGTGCTACATTGTGTCTTGAGTTGGCTTTCTTGACCTTTTGTGGATATCTGGCCGAGTTCTTTTGCTTGGACTGTGTGCTTGGGGGGCTACGCCAATAATGGAAGGTGTTATGATAGATTTGGGTCTTGACCTATCTTGTTTGGGACCGCATCAAGTAATTTCAATTGAAAAAGCATTTTTGGGCCAACTGATTATGCGCTTCAATGTTTCATCCACACATTTCCTTAATGCCTACTTAGGTTGATGTGCGTCTGCATGTAAATAGTTTTGGATCACATTAAAAGAAGTGCTAAGAATGTTTTTTGGTCCTCTCTATCTTCGGGATAGGACTGCATTATGTTTTTGGTGGCTGACCAATTGAATTCAATGTTTATTCTCTTCTTGGCTGACCTAATTGAAGAAATGAAGTGTTGCGGTGGATATAAATGAAAGATCATTTGGGATGCAACTGAGGAGTGTACAAGGGTGAATAAGTGTGTGTGTGTGAATTGTATTGAATATCTAGCAGAGATAGTGCTAGAATTTTGTAAAAGGAAAGATCAATTGTGTTGTAATGCGTCAGTCAACAGAGTGTTGTGTTGACAAATCTTTGTAATTCTCTCTATATCATATTGTATCCTGCTCTGAGATAGTGAATCTCATCAAGTCCTTGTATCTTGCGCCTGAAGCCATGTTGTCTTCAGCTCAGCAAGTCCTTTGTATCTTGCTTTAAGGCAATGAGCCTTCCTGCAAGTTTTTTTGGCTATGAGCCTTATATTGTGAATTAACTCTCATTGTGGTTTTTCTCTCATTAGGTTTTCCACGTAAATCTGGTGTTTTCTTTGTACATGTTTGTTCTTAGTTTTCTTTCCTTAGCTGCAGTTTTGATTATTACTATATCTTTCATTGGTAAAGTTTGCTAAAGTTGTTAAAGATTCAAATTGCTATATTCTTCTTTGTTACTACTCTACTTGAAATTCTATCTTTATCTGCTAAAGGAGTTTGAGTTGTGCTGAAAGTTTCAAGCTCTGGAAGGGATTAAGTTTTTGTATAGACTGATCATTAAATTTAATGAGTTGAGGTAGTGCTTCTGCTAGTTAAGAAAGGATGCCATCTACATAAAGCCCATCTTCAGGAACCTTTAGATGATAATCATCTTAAAGTGTTACCAAATTAGATTTTGATCACTGAAGAGTTCTTTAACAGTATTGAATTTATAGCTTTAAAACAACTGCAATTTAGTATTTCTATCGTGGAAAGAAAGCAGATATGAAAAGCCATACCACTAAAATGGCAGAATGAAATATCAGGCAAAGTATTGGTTTTGGAACTATGAGAATTCAAAAAAAATCAAAGCATAAAATAAATGCAAAAAAAAACTCTGGTCAATTACTCAGAATGGTTTGACAGTTTTAGTTCCAGAATTAATTTGTTAGAGGAACCTAAAATATAAATTATAGGGTTTATTAATGGATTCCGATTTCACATACAGAAGGAGATGAGTTTCATGAACTTTGCTAGTTTAGAGGAAGCATATTGGATAGAATTAAAGGAAGAACTAGAATTGCAGTTTGTATAAACAATGTACAGACTGTCTTATGGAGAAAAGATTATCTATTGCTCCTTGATAATTGAATATTGTTGTCACTATGCTTTCAGTTAAAGTAAAAATAGTTTACAACTGGATGTCACTTAATGCCTTCAAGAGCCAAAACATTGTGTTCATCAGAAAGTCAGCATCTTTGAGTTTTGTATTTTTACGTCAATAAAAAAGAAAAAATAATTATCCAACAAAAAGAAATCCTCCCTTAACTATTTTAAAAATCAAATATGAAAAATTTAATGGATTGCTTCTTGCATAATTAATATTTTTCAAATAGAAAATAGCTGTTCTTTAAGCAATTTGGTGGCATAAAATTATAAGAAATGAAGCTAGGTGGTCCTAGGCCTAATGGAGACCATCGAAATTCTTATTATCATTTTTGGAAAAAACTCAAAAAGAATGCAATCGGAAAAAATTCTATGTTTATCTGAAATAAATTATATTCAAAGCAAAGAAAATGAGGGAAATAAGTTAAATGCATACATTCAATTGCTGTGTGACGGTGTCTTCTTGATTGGTCAAGGTGAGCCTGGGAGTACCATCGTCAATTGCATATGAGTTGTGTGTAGTCAGAAACGAGTACTTGTTGAATGGAAGCGAACCGTTCTAAGGACACACAAAAAAACTTAAAGAGTTAATACTCAAGAGCGACATCGAAACCGAATCGTGCTTGAACCGTAATGATACAAGGAAAGTTTTTAAGATTTCAAAGGAAAACATGATAATCTTTTTTCTTTTAGCTGCGTTCAACTTTGTGAACATTTGTATCACCACAATGGAAACCAGATAAAAGCAAATATAAATATAAGAAAAGGTCAAAAGAAGTTATGCTTGTTTTAAATGATCTCTATGGTAAACTAGCCTTTATCTTTGATTCCTATTAACATTAACAATGTTTTCCAGGGCAATTTGTTGAATCAAATGACACATAAAACAAGGAAAATAATTACCACAATTTGGAAAGGATTTGTTGCTTGATCACGAACACACCTCAAATCGATAAAGTCACATGATGCGCAATAAAGTCCAGATACACAATCACTGTCACTTGAGCAAGGATCTAGAAGCTGAAGAATTGTCCTCAAATTTCAAAAAAATAACAAAGTGAGTTCAATTTCAATTGTTAGTGAAACCTACAATATATGACCAACAAATACCCTGTTTTCAGCATGTGCACTGGGAATAAAATAAAATTCAAGTAAAATCCTATGATATGTGAACATCAGATATATTGTCTTGTCATGTACTCTGCTAAATGAAATACATCTCCAGATAAAAACACTCTAACATAGCCTTAGAATGACCTTAATTATGCAAAATTTTGCTTTCACTAGAAACAATTAACACATGACAAAATTAGGAATCGAATGCCGAAACTTCCAAACATACAAATTATAATATGTAATCACATATTAGCTCATCATTTAAACAATGCAAATAAAATGAATAAGCCCGGTCATTTAATTCTTATCCACTTCAAAAACCTATCAGTTCTATCTTTTTTGAAATTCCTAAATCACTGGCATGAAGATGTTCAAGTCATAGCATTGAGACGGCCGGGTTTAGAGAGCACACACCTAGGTTTGACTTCCTATGTGGCTCTGGTTCCACTCTTAACGTTCGCTCAGATTCTCTGTTTTATTTTCATCTTCCGTTTCCCGTTTTATTTTCCACTGCACTCCTCTGACTCGCGACAGTCACGATCACTGCAACTTCCACCCAATCCAGCTGTCACATTCATTGATAATGAAACTGACGGGTTGAGTTTAAATTTAATTTTGAATCTGCCTCTCCCGCTCAAGCAGCAACAGGGGTATTTCTATTGCTGGGAGCTTTGGAACAGGGTGTGGACATCCATCAAACCAAAGAGGGATTATTATCAGATATTACAGTTCAAAATCCTCTGGTTGACATGCATGCAAAATGCGAAAGCATAGACAGGGCACGTGAACTGTTTGAGCGAATGCCTCAAATAAATGCGGCCTCATGGAATGCTATGATTGCAGGATATACACAAAATGTGTTTGTTGAAAAGGATTTAGAAACTTTTAACTAAATGCAATTGGCAGCCGTAAAGCCAGACCTCGCAACCTTTGCCAGTATTCTTCCCGCCTCTGCCAAAATAGGAGCTTTGGAACATGGCATGGACACATCGCAGGAAAATGGATAGAGGAATTCTGTCAGATGTTGTAGTTGCAACTTCCCTGGTAGACATGTATTCAAAAATGTTGAAGCATAGACAAGGCACAAGAACTGTTTGACAGAATGCCTCAAAGAAATGTTGTTCTCATGGAATGCCCTGGTTGCAGGATATTAACAAAATGTATTTGTTGAAAAGGTTTTAGAAACTTTCAACCAAATGCGATTGGCTGGTGTAAAGCCGAACTCTACAACCTTTGCCAGTATCCTCCCAACTTGTACCGAATGGGAGCTTTGGAACTGCTCTGGTAGACGTGTATGCAAAATGTTGCTATATATTCATAAAACCTACATATTGTACTTTTGGAGTAATTTTTTTGATACCATAACTGTAGTTATAATTCATCATACAAATTAGCGATGAGTATCTGAGATTACAATTCATCATACCAATTAGTGAAGAGTACGTGAGATTAGGAGAGTTGAGGAAGGTTTAGATGAGGTTTATGTTTAGGTTGAAAATGGTGAAATAATATATTGTGGATGTGCATTATGTGTGTGATTAGTGATGTTATTAAATTGTGATGATATATGTTCAAGCTAGAGTTCTCAATGTGATTGTTGTGTGAATATGTCATTCTATGTTTGTGAATTCATGGGTTTCATGTCTATGTTGGGATCATCGTGTATGTGTTTGATCTATTGTAGCACAATATACATTTGATCTAGCCACAAGGAAGACTTTGTGAACTAAATTGTTGGTCATCCTTTAGTCCTCAATGGAGTTGTATAGTCACCAATTTACAAAGACAATAGCTCCATGGTCATTCATGCATAAAGTAACATAGTGGTCATTTTGGTGAATCAAAAATCCAAACAATGGTCATCCTAGTAGATGGGATATTTTGTATCTCTATTACAAGTTGAATAGCATGTCTTTCCATAGTGAGGTGTTGCCTTGATTATCAAGGTGTTCTTAGGATGATTGCTATGTTAGTTTAAGGTTGGATAGTGTTGATTTGGTATAGCAAGGTGTTACATTGTGATCAAGGTATTTTCTTGTTAATATGTGTTAGGGACCATTGGAGTGGTTGTAACCCCCCAAATTGTGTTGAATGTAATTGTGACTCAAATGTTTAGAGACATGTTTGTGTCTATATGTATCCATGCTTGTGCATATGTCAATTGGTTAATCTAGTGATATTGAGTTCTAGATTGGTTAATGAATGGATGTCATAATTTTCCTAAATTGGCTAATGCATGGATGTCATAATTTTCCTAGATTGGCTAAGTGGTGGATTTCATGGTTCTCTTGGATTGGTTCTAGAAATTAGCTACAAAATTGCTTAGATTCTAGAATCACTATACCTTGATCAAATGGGTTGAAGACCTCTAAAAGGCTACACACCTCAGTGAAATCCTTATGAAGTTGAACATGTCATTGTAATGGTGCTTAGGAGGAAAAGTAGGCATGATACTTGGATTGGCACCCAAGAAAAGTACTCTACACTAATAATAAATTGGTAGCACATGTTCCTACATTATATGAATCAATGAATAGCTTTTGTAACAATAAAGATGGATGCATATTATCTCTAAATTCATAAATCTAATTGCAATTATATTTGACTATTGTAATGAACTTTGTGATATGTGTTTACCCAATATGTTTATAGGAGAAAGGAGTAGATTTGCTTAAGGATTCCATCAAAGAAGTGTAGTAGGAAGCATTAAGGATTGTTGGGTGATAGTTGACAATCATCAAATAATTGGTTAAGGATCAAGAGGCTTGTTATTATCTTTTCTTAAGGAATCAAGTTGTAAAGTCTAGAGAATTGTAAAGGATATATAAATAGCTAAAGATTATAATACTTTATGTAAACTAGTTGTGTAAAATTTGACCCATCACCTCAAAGATAGAGTTGGTTTTTGAATACTATGATTCTTTTGTGTGATATAAATTACTTAAGGATTGTATGAGCTTCCTAGAAGGCTTAAATAGTACAAGGCTTGTGTGATATTATTATTTGGGTTAATTTATAAGACATGTGACATGATTCTATAATGTTCTAGTTATTGAACCTAGCTACTTAAGTGTACTTGACCTAGAGGGAATGATCAAGACAATTGGAGCCATGGATGGCTAGAGGCTAAAGTGTAGTATTTATGTAATTCCTAAATTTGGTAAGTAATTCTAGATTATGTCATAAATTGAGCATATACCCTAGATATAAATCAAGTCTTGTAAATGGTCAAGATTTGTTAAGAGATAATTGCATAAACCCTATGGATAAATCATAAAAGGAAGTATTACCATAACTCTTTGAGGAAAATTCTAATAGCCTAGACTGAAACCATTATCCTATGGCTCTTCGCAAGATCCAATGATTTAAAGTCAAAATAATTTAAAAATTGAAGATTTTTTCTTGAATTAATTATAATACTTGTCTTTGAGTCCCTTCATGATAATTGCTCTATCAATCCTATCCTTTGAGACTGGATTCTTTTATAATATTGAATCTTAATTTTGTTTCCAAGTCTTAATAACTCCTAACCATCAATTCCTTAAGAAAATTGTTGACTAGATGGATGTCTTAGAGTAAACATCTAATGGACACATTTCCCGAAGAGGAAAGAATCCTTGAAAATAATCCTAAGTCAAGAAAAATCCATATTCATTATATTCTATCGATTAAAATCTAAGCCATCAATTGATTAGAGTTAAACATGCACTTATGCCCCTTATGCCCGTCCTCTAAGTGGAATCTGAATGTTGCCCCTATAAAAAAATATATAATTTTAGTTACATGTTAACATTAAAAGGATCCTCACATCCACTAGGAGTTTTGGGAACAAAGAAGTGTCAAATCTAAACTTGAGATCTTGAGTAAAATCAAATTTATAAATACCCACATCTATAGCAAATTTTAAATATAATCACATGTCAAGCTTAAAATTAAGAGGTAATTAATTTATAATGGCACTCCTTTTTTATTTGGATCCTAAAAATGTTGTGATTTATGTTCTTCTCTCAAACATATATATAAAAGTGGGCAAGTGGCATGAGGTTCAAATGGTAAGGAGATTAATGAAAGAGGATTTAAACAAAACCTTGAATTTAGTTGGTTTGAAGGCAATAATATGGTATGTTATTTTTATGTAGGAAACATATTACATCCATACACACAATATTTCTATATGTAAATCTGGAAACATCGTTTGGTAGATGAAGGAAATAGGGTGTTTTCGAGATTCAAGACATTTACTTCTAGTGATATGGAAAAGGAAGAAAAATAATCATTTATTTGCCACCATAGTGAAAATTTGGAAATTATTTTTGGTTTGTGGGACACAACCCTTAGAATAACTATTAGAGCTATGAAGAACCTTTGAGTATGTGTTGATTGTCACATTGAAACAAAATTTATCTCCAAGATCATTGCAAGAGGACTTGTTGTGAGGGATAGAATTACACCCATCATTTTAAACATGGATAATTTTCATGTGGAGATTATTGGTGATACTAAATGAAGTGATACAAAAAATATGATTCACTATAATAATGTGTGCCATATTAGACTTGCATGAGGGAACAAGGTTTTATTTCTATTTTCAAGAAATTTTTATTAGTTTTATTTTTTATTTGACTTTCTGGCAATCTAGAATATCATGTTGGCTTTATAAAATTAGATGCATAGAGTTCAATGGAAATCACTACTAATATTCATTGTTGGGGTATATATCAAAGAATTATTTTATGATAACATTGATGTTTAATTAAATGATTTTTATAAAAAATACAAATGTATGAAATGAAAAATTGAAGTAAGAGGTAGAGAAAGAGAAAATAAAAGGTGAAGAAAACTCCAAAGCAAATGGAAAGATGCTTGACCAATAGGAAATGGGAGAGGATGACTCACAATTACTATTACTATTTTGTATAATTTTTTTGTTTGGACTAATTGTATTGTCTTTTGTCTATGTTAGGTTAACTATTTAATTGCACATTGTAGATTAATTGTATTATATTTTGTCCATGTTAAGTAATTGGTAAAGAAGAAACATAAATGTTTTTTTTGTGAAATTCATTGGACACTATAGTATCATCTGACTGCTCAAGAATATTGCACTCATATCCTAGAGAAATTATTCAAAGTTTAACATGTGATTTTATGTCAATAAGAATAATCAAAATGTGATAAAAAAGTTGGTAATCTGGGGAAGGAAAAATGACCAAGGTTGAGGTTAAAATGATCCCTAAATATGATATGGGAATGGTCACTAAAGAAAGCCTAAAACAAAATATGAAATTGTAAGGGTATGCAATTTTTGATGTAACAAAGGGTTTATCATATATTAGGTCTAGTTGTTGATGAATTAAGTGTTATTTTTATCTCTTTTATTGTCCTCTCAAAATACCTTAGGCAAAACCTACCTTGATATAGAAGAGCCTAATGATGAAGCAAATATTTCTAATTCTTGCATATAGTTTTTTGTTGTTTCTACTATCTAATCGTAACTTTATCCCACAAACCAATCTCAACATTCACTAGAATTAGGTTTTTGTGTTGTCAAGTTAGGATTTGTGGAGCCACAATTGTGATCAAAAACATAGTTAAAGTGCAATTTACATATGCCAAATGTATTACTAATGCAACCTCTTCACTTTATATTATTTATATCAAGCCTATACAAATATTCATGGATTAAATAATTTTAAATAATTGGTGAGGGTTGGTGGTCAAGGATGAAACATAATGGTTGAAGTGACACTCACTTGTTTAGCCATTTTTTCATTTCTTCAAAAAATAGAACATGCCACACTCTTCTTTCCCTTCACAAAGGATAACATCTAATAAATATAAATCCCACAAAACATAAATCATTGGGCCACTTGACTATATTTGGAATTAATCCTTTATGATGCAAGCCAAATTGGGAATCCTCCTACTTTCATCTTGACCAATAACTATTTGGTCCCCTTAAGTCCACATGACATCTAGAAAAGAAAACTACAAACAACTATTTTTTGAATGGATAAATGATAGAATTCACAACAAAGAATTCAACCATTTTTGTTCATGTATAGAGTAAAGAGAATACATGTGACTATGTACATTACTAATGTGCCAACAAAAAAGTGAGAATATCTTGTTGAATGGACACAAATATTTTTTTACCTATCATAAGTCAATGGTCAATTAGAAATAAACTACATTGGGGAAAGTAGAGACTTAGGCATTGTTATAACATTCCACCATCATTATAACACAAAATATTATCAAAATCATAAATATTTAATAAGCGTATGTGAGGGAAACAAATAAGAAAAAGGACATCAATCATATAGCTAGGTAAAGGCATAAGGATGAAATTTGAATTTCTTGGATTGGTTGTCAATGTTAAGCATGCCAAAGCACTATAAAGAGATAGAAATAGGTTATTCCAAGAATGGATGTCAACGACACGGGTCTTGTTAGGGACTTAAATGTCCAAAAGGTATAACAAGAATCTAGAAGTCTCTAATAGAGCATACCAAACCAAGAAGATAGGGAGAAGAATAAAATAAGGCCACAAACTAAAATGCACAAGAACTATGTATAAATATAAATTAAACATAAAAGAAAGAGAAACCTAAAACTTAAAGGCTTGCGATGAACAACATTAACCACATATTAGAGACATGCAATTACAACTAGGAAGATTTTAGCATACATATGAAGCTACAATAGTCCATACAAAAAAATGTGATACACTATCCTTTACAAAGACCTCTTGTGCCTAAAGGTTATAGGAAAACATAAAACTAATACTTCCCTAAATCAAAAACAAAAATTTAGATTAGGTATCCCATTCTTTTCATTACAATGCAATTACTACCTAGATAAAATATAAATATTCTCATACATTGAAGAATGTACACATGGGCATATTTTGGTTGAAGATCAAGAATAAAAATTAACTTTTGGGCCCTTATATGAATCAAATAGCTCACTATGCAACACATAGAAATCATGCATATTAACACTACCATGGTTGCATCTAGTATTTACGCTAATATTACATGGTTCATCATTATTGGAAAGTGGGTCTATCCCAGCACATAGGAAAATAAAATTCTTCATAATCTAATGTCTTGGAATTTTCCTAAATCCAAACCATTTTAGATATATTAATATCAAACTTAAATGCCTCATATTCACATGTTGCAAAATGACATACTATGCTACATGATTTTTATAAAGAAAACTTTTTATTAAGAAATCCCAATGAAAACTCTCAAATATAGGAAAATTCTCCAAGTAAACTATATTGGGTTAATTCTATGGGTCACCTAAAATGTGTAGCTCATCTTCTTCTTCATTTGCACAAAGATCCAAATATACTTCTACTATCAATTTGGTTAACTTTATTAATGTTTGTAAAATATTATCGAAACAAGAAAAACTAATGTTATGATCAAAATAGAAAAAATCATATATTCTTGAGTCATATAGGTAGCGCAAACTATATTGGGTTAATTCTATGGGTCACCTAAAATGTGTAGCTCATCTTCTTCTTCATTTGCACAAAGATCCAAATATTACTTCTACTATCAATTTGGTTAACTTTATTAATGTTTGTAAAATATTATTGGAACAAGAAAAACTAATGTTATGATCAAAATAGAAAAAATCATATACACTTGAGTCATATAGGTAGCGCAAACTATCATTTAGATCATTGAAGCTAAATATGGAAAGTTGAGGCGCCACATGTGGACATGTGAAGGACCTAGTTTTTCATATTGAAAGCTCTCTATTTTTCATCACATTCATTGTAGCATGCTATATGAGACTCATTACTATAACCAAATTCATTAATAAATCTATTAGAAAATTTATTAATAAATAATGCTAAATTGACTTCATTATTAGTTTATTCATCTTCTTTTGTTAGAAGTTCTCATTTATCATATTTTGTATCTAATTTTTGGAATGCTACAAACCAAAGGGATGAATCAACATATACTACAACTTGGTCATTAGCATCACAAATATTTATAGCTAACTTATTAGACTAAGAATCCAAGTCTAAGGGATTATCAATAGAAATAATTTTGTATATAAAATGTAACATCATTGATACCCTAAGGGTTTCATCAATGTGCTTACCTCAATAATTATCCTATAAGGGACTTATGAGATTCATCTCTTTTGGAAAAATATTATACTTAGGATCAAAAAATCCATGATAGAATCTCAAACATTCTTATATAATAGATCTTAGATGTTTATGGATATTTATCACAATTCAAAGTGGGATTATCTAATATTAAATGGAAAAATTGATTCATTTTTATTTTTCTAAATACTAGAAAGCTATGCAATTAACCTACTAAGATCAACTCCATCTCTAAACTACTCAAAAATAGTAGTTTAAAAAAAATCATACTATGAAATTTATAATTATCTGAGAGGCTAATATAATCATATTTTATATTACCCTTCTAGTAGTGAACGAATAGTTTCAACAATACATCCTCAACAAATATCTTGGCATAATTCATTAGACTAAGACATGAAGATGCACACTATGTAATGTAAATCACTCCCATTGAATAAGAACAATTAATTTTTTAGTGTATTGGATATTGAATTTATAAATTTAGATATTCCATTGAACTTAATTTTTTATTTATCTTAATAAGAAAGGTAGTCTTTCATGTTGAACTCTATAAGATTATAGTTAAGAATACAAGACCTTTAATTAAAAAAGCCCTCGATTAGTCTTGTAAATTTATTCAATATTTACAATTTTTATTGATAGAGACAAACAATTCTTATTATTAATATTTGAGTGACTACCTGTATAGAATACACTTACTTTTAGATTCATCATATGTTTCTTTCGAGGACAATTTTCTTAGAAACATTCCCACTAAGAACCCATATTCAAATGCATAGACTATACGCCCATGTAATATATCAAAGAACCCATACAACTCATCACTACCTAATAAGTGATAGCTTTCAATCATGAAGACATGCAATAAAGAATAATAAGCACCTTAATAATTTGATGTCTTCGGATGCATTTTGTTAATATCTTGCAACCAGGGCATTCCATGAGAACAACATTTCTTTGAGGCATTCTATCAAACAGTTCTCGTGCCTTGTCTTTGAGAAGCAGCATCAGAGAAAAAAAGACATCAAAGCAGCTTTCTATTTCGACAGGTGATGGGAGTCTGGACTCTTGAGCAAATATTTCATAGACATGAGCCCAGAAGGAATATCTTGAGCAATAGAAATCCTCTTGTTGCTGCTTGAGTGAGAGAGGCGGATTCAAAATTTAAATTCAAACTTAATCCATCAGTTTCATTATCAATGAGTGTGACAATTGGATTGGGCAGAAATTGTAGTGACTGTGATTGTTGAGAGTCAGAGAAGTGCAATAGAAAAGAAAACGGGAAATCGAAGATGAAAATAAAACAAAGAATCCAACTGAATGGTTCAAGAGTGGAACCCAAAGCCACATAGAAAGTCAAACCTTAGTGTGTGCTCTTTAAGCCCGGCCCATTCAGACTCAGACAGAACTCTCAAAGCTGACATTTTACTCAAATATAAAGACTTGATAAAAAATTGTCATAGCTCAATTTAAAAAAATACATATAGTGTATATAATATAAGAATTTTTTATAAGTTTCTTCCACCTAAATTGTTTTATCGTAGTTTTTCTTTTCTTTCTCCGTTTATTTAAGCAAACTCAGCGAAGACTTCCTAGGTGAAGTCACAGCACTATTGTTCAAATTTTCGAAAAAAAACATTCCCAACAAATTACTTTCCATAACAATTGTCCTAAACTCTTATCAATATAGTTTTTCCTCAATTTCCGACTCTACTAATGAACTACCAGCCCCTCACCTATTATAATTTTCCTGGAGGGTGGATTGACATTTTCAACAAGCTTACTTATCTAAAACATAAAAAGAATGGAAGTGAATAGAGATAACTCACCTGGCAAGTGCCATCAGAACAAGCATCAGTGCCACCTGACAAAACTGTGACTGCTATCACACAGAGTAAATGCAGAGGTTTTACAGCAATCATCCTCATATCTGCAATTTGCCTAAGAAATTAAACGTACAGGCAACGAGTTTGTAAATTAAAAATGTTATGAAGCATAGAATCAACCGATAAGATTCGGCACTTTGGGCTGTTAACCCTGTTCGTTTCTCCTTGCCCCTGTTGGCGAGGTGTACTAGTTTGCTGTAGTAGTGCTGTTTTACAGCTGTATGTTCTTTAATGGTGTTTCTTGTTGATATTTTTTTCTTTTTGAATCCTTTTATAGACATTGTAAGATCAAAGAAATTATTTTTGAATATTTTGTCATTGATGTCAAAGGTGTTTGAACTGGTTGTCTACTTGTTTGAACTGATTGTTCATTTGTTTGAACTACTTGAACTACTTCACTTGTGTGGTTGAGAGCTGCTTGTCTACTTACCTTGCTTGTGTTGTTGAAAGCTGCTTGTCTACTTACTTTGTCAGATTTCTATGTCAGTGTTTGAAAATCATATCGCATGCCAAGTCGGATTTAATATGTCAAAGCCTTTGTTTGAATGTTTATGCTGTGTCTATTAATGCGGCAGTTGGCTGTGTCCCTTATGTTAAAGGACAATTTGTCTATGATGTATCTTTATTTTTAATTAATTAATAAATATCATCAATTAATCAGATTATATGGTGCATAAACAATTCGATTTATGGTAATAGATTCTATTATTTGTGAACTCTTAATTTGTAACGCCTCTCCTCATCGTAACGTCGGCTTGTACTGAAAGGGCGGCCCGATTCATATTTGCTCTCTCCTTATTTAAGTCGATATCATTTATACCAACGTCTCCTCTATTTCATGCTTTGGCGGCTTATTGAAATCTTGAAAGTTTTTTATATTCCGCGGTTGCTTATTTTTTTTTTAAAACGGCTTCTGTATTATGTTTCAGGCGTCTGAGTAATAAAGCTCGACGGCTTCCAGTGGGCGACGGCTCTTTTATTATCTCTGCGAATCGTTAAACTGTGTGGCGGCTTCAGATATATTTGTGGGCGGCTCGAGTATATTGTGCGGTTACTTAATATGTAGTGGTTGTTTTATTTCGGTCAATGTGTACGTGCCATCGAGCGACATATCTGAAGGTGTCGGGCTGCATATGTTTTGCATGAATTTTGTGGACTGTGAGTAGAGTGAGTTCGGCCCGTATGAATTTTTTGATATGGCAATTCGATTTTTTTCAAAAAAAATAAAAAAATAAAAAATAAAAAAAAAATAAACTTGAGCTGAGCGAACAAGATTAAAAAAAAGGATTTGGGCGGCGACTATCCACCCCTAGAATGCACTTATAATATGGATGTCCGTCCATCTATTATAACTGCAGTTCATCATCCCTCAGCTGACTTAACTCGCCACTCCTGAAGCATCGTTTTGAAGATAGAAAACTGCAGTTTCTGTTGAAAAAATCAAACTATGACATGACTGGCGGTAATTTTTTTTGTTGTTTATATTGTTGTATTCTCGTTTCAGCGCCAAGCAGGTCTGGAATATGTCATTTAAAATTATTATTAAATCATAAAAATTTATTATAGATATATATAATATTTATGATAAAATATAAATTAGTTTAGAATTGGAATAATTCTTTCTAATTTAACTTTATATTAATATATATGATTTAGAATATTTATTATAAATATATTTATTAATTCAAAATCTATTCAAAATAGAATCTTTTCAAGACTAAATATAGTTTTTTCTAATTTTTTAAATATTTTTAACAATAAATTTAGGATTTTGTCATTTTTACTAATAGTTTATTTTTTTAATAGTGAGATTCGCAGTTTTGATTTTTTTTAAAATAATACAGCATTTGTGTTTTATTGGTGAACATGTTGAATTTCTATTTGGATTTTACAAATAATTTATGTTTTTAGATAGATGAATTTAAGGATTAATCTATAAAAAAAAATCAACAACATTTATTTTATAACATTTTTTCACAAGTGATTCGTGAGCTTTGATTTTTTCATGTTAGTGTATTCTACTCTAGTTAGACTAACTTAAGCCTAGCTAGATGTTGGAGTTGACCTTTGACTCATTTCTCATGAGGTGTCAAGGATGTTGAGGTATCTTGAGAGGTGTCCAATCTCTCTCAACACCTCTCCCTTGCATTGAGGAGAGCAACTCGCCAACACTGGATGAGAAGTCCTCTCTTCAATCCATGGCATATGTTTGCTCATCGTCATTCAGTCCTCTCCTCAATCCATGGCATGTGATTGCCTAATCTTGTGGCATGTATTTGCTCATCCTCATTCTTTATAATGAGAGTTTGAGCTCATTGTTAATCTTAAGCTTAATACAATTGTATGCATTGTTCATGTGCTTGTTTCTTATCTCCTAGATCTTCCTAGTTTCTAATAAAAATAATACACCATTTGTGTTTTATTGGTGAGCATGTTGAATTTTTAGATAATGAGTTGAATATGGATTAAACTTTTTTTTAATTTTATATAATTATTTTTGAATGGGTTTGAAATTGATATTTAAATATGATTTTAGATAGATCAATTTGGGGATTGAGCTATTTTTAATTTTATATAATTTTTTTTGCTAGATTTGAAATTGATATTTAAATGTGTTTTTAGATAGACAAATTCACAAATTAAATTAATTTTAATTTTATATAATTATTTATTGGTAGTTTTGAAATTGGTATCTAAATGTGTTTTTAGATAATTGAATTTAAAATGTATATGAAATAAAATCAATTTGTAATATAAAATAAATTAACTCAAATAAAATAGTTTCAAATTGATGGATGCATTTATGGTATTTGCTCATATGAAATCAATAAATTAATTTATATTCAACTTATTCTAGTTAAATATTAAATTAAGTGTTCACTCTAATTTTACAATTTGAGTAATCAATCAACAAAATAGTAATACAATTTTACAAATTAGAGAATAAATTTATGGAAAAAACCATCATATTATGTAATATAATTATTTTTAAAATAATATTGTATGCATGGTCAAAATGTAAATTTGATTTATATATATAATTTTGTGTTTATAAATAAAATTTATTGTATGCAATTGAATTTACTAATTGAGTGCATGCATAGTATCTAAAATTTGTAAAGTTTCTAACATAATTATTTTATAAAATAATATTTCATAGATAATATATTAATTTTTTTAGGTACTTTAATAATATGTTTTCAAGAAAGAAGAAACAAACTACTATTGGAGAAATGTATAAGCGGACTAGAGAGAAGGTTTCTAAAACTTCTAGTAATTCAATGTTACATGAACAGTCTCATAATAATCGTCTAAAAGAAACATTTAAAGAAATATTTGGGTCCTCTTCAAATGATTATTCAAATGAAGATGTATATCAAGCTGGTGAAGCTCAAATAGTATTAGTGATGAAGTTGGGGAGGGGTCAAATATCAATCAAGGGAAAAAAAAAGTTCTAAAGAGAAAATTTTGAATGGAATGGTTAGAAAAAATTGTTTGGATGATGGTAAGATAGTTATGAAATGCAATTATTGTGAGAAGTATAAAATGTCAAGCCCATGGGGTATAGGGGATGGGTGTAAAATTTTACAATGTGTTGCTCTTATCACTCATGAAAAATCTGTAATACATAAAGATGTTCAAGCAAGATGGATTAATGCAATAGAGAAAAATATAAAATCTATCATAGATCATATTTTAGAGATAGAAGATGTTAATAAGGAAAGAGTAATCACTACAATGAAAGCAACTTATTTTGTTTGTCAAGAGGACTTATCTTTATCTAAGTATGAGAAAATATGTAAATTTCTCATGGATCTAAAAACTCCTAATATGTCAAAGTCTCAAGAATACTCTGCATGCACAAATCAAAAGGGTGAAAATGATTTTCTTTTTTTCATATCAAAATATCTTGAACAAATTCAAATAGAAGAGATGTTGAAAAGTACCTTTTTCACTAATGGTTGATGAAAGTACTGATAGAAGTTTAGAGCAACACCTTGTTGCCTATGCAACATATTTAACTTCAGAGGGTCATAAGGGACCTATTTCCATGTTTATGAAGACCATGAATGTGTCAGATGGAAAAGGGAAAACTATATATCATACCATCAATTAGTTGATGAACGATAGAGGGCTTTCATTAACAAAACTAATAGGTGTCTCAATAGATGGAGCTTCTGCAATGGTTGGGTGTGAAAATGGATTTGTTTCTCTTTTGAAAAAAAATATTCCAAATCTTATTTCAATGCATTGCATAGCTCATTGTGAATCATTAGCAACAACGAATTCTTCTAAAAGGATACTAAGTTACTATTTCTTGAAAAAATAGCAAATAAAGTGCATTCATGGGTCCAGAATTCACTAAAAAGAAATGAAAAAATAGCAAATAAAGTGCATTCATGGGTCCAGAATTCACCAAAAAGAAATAATGAGTTGAATGACTTACTTAAAATTATTCAACTTGATGTTATAAATGTTTTGCAAATCCACACAATCAAATGGTTATCTAGAGGAGTCATAATAAGGCTTGTGAAACTTATGCCAGTTATCTTAACTTTGTGGAAAAAAGATAAGAAGTGTTCATCATTGTATGAAAAGATAAGGGTTTATTCTATTAAGTTCTATTTGCACATGCTTGTTGATGTTTTAGGTGAACTAAATAAATTGAATAAAATATTTCAAGAAGAAAATGTAGACATCACAGTTATTGGTTTGGTTCTTGATGAAGCAATAGGAAATTCATATAGATGGTATTTGAGAAAAGGTACAGCTTATCTTTCCAAATTCTTGATTGATTCTCAATTTGGATGTATTGAAGTCAAAGAAAAAGGTGTTGTCATTGATAAACATGAATTAAAATATATACCTATTCCAATTGAGGGATTTGAGTATGGTGATGCAAGGAAGCATATAATGAAACCATGTGTTGAAGGAACACAACAAAGTTGTCAACATTTTGCAGAAGGTTATATTCAATCTCTTATTGATTGTTTGAATGAAAGATTTGCAGATCTTCTTCTTTTTAATGCAGCAAAACTCTTCAGCCCTTCTTATTATCCATTAGATCGTCAAACTCGAGATAATATTTCAGAGTGTTGGCTTGATAAGTTTCTCCAAAACTTGTAGCATACCAATTTAAATAATGTAAACGAATTTGTATCCATATTTGATGTTACCAGTTGCAAAAGGAGTTAAACTCTTTCGTTGATTCATTGCATTTGAGTTGTGAGGGTTTCAAGATGAAAGATGCATGGAGAATCTTTCATAATATAAAATATTGGCATAGAAGCTATCCTCGTATGATTCAAAGTATTCTTAAAAGTATTGTTGATTGTGAAAGAGGATTTTCAAAACAAAACAACATCAAAGATGTTAGAAAGTCAAAGTTGGGTTTGGATACATTGGATGCATTAATGAGAGTGTCTTTAAATGGACCTCAAGAAAATGATGTAAATTGGAATAAATTATATCAAATATGGAAAAATACAAAGTCAAGAAGAGTTTTTGACCTTTGATAACATTTGTTTTTGTTTATTTTCTATGTAATGTATCATTAATTTTTGCATCTCAATTTAAAAATAATAAAAGAAAATAGTTCCTTTCTTTCAAAAAATTATTTTTGTGTTTAAACATATGAAAATTATATAATGAAATTTTATATCAAATTATTATATTTTTTATTGTTTATTGGTATTTTTAAGAATTGTGATTCCTATAAAAAAATAAGAAATTAATTTATATGATACATAATAATATATTTTAAGAACTAACCAAATTATTTGTGTTACATTAAAATAGAAATTTATGAAAAAAGTCATATTTAATATGTATGATTAATAAAATCAATAGTGTTTTAGTATAAAAGATTTTATATAAAAAATATAAATTAAATATTTTTTTGACAATTAATTTTTTTCATAAAATGTCAAGTGATAGGCATTTAAATGAGCAAACCATCACAAAATTTTCATATGACAGATAGGGATGGTCGTCAAATTCCAGGCCTGACACCAAGTTTGATCTTTCTTTTTTTTAAGCGTCAAGTTTGATAAAAGAACTATTGAATAAGTAATCATGAGTTTTCTACCATAAATCTTGATAAGTAATTCGATATCGTCCCAATAACCATAAGATTAACATGATATAATCTCCATTTTAGTTATTGCAGTCTTAAGAATTTTCCAAACGTGATTGAGGTGCAAAATGAGGATGACTTAAAGAGTAGAAAATTTCTAAACAGGTAAGGTGAAGATTTATTCCATTCCACTTGAGTCTAACTACACCTCTCATTATTTTTTTTGTTATTCATGGTTGTCTTCTTTAGTTTAAGGTTTGTAGTAAGAATTCCTTTAATAAAATTTTAATATTTTTTAATAAAAAAATATGTTAATTATAGAGAAAATAATATTTATTTTAGGTGTGAAAAATAATAGTCTATAAATATTAATAGCTAGTTAATAATATTTTGTAATCTTGATGGTTATAATGTTTTGTCTTGGCAAGTATAAAATTAATGAAAAGTGAAAGCTGCTTTAAATTTTAATATCAATTATTAGAAGAATCTCTTTCTCAAGTCCATGATGTATGAAATGCATATAACATCTTTAATACATAAATTGGATAATCTTATTATTAATTATTTTTTAAGTATTTTAAAAAATATTGTAATGATGAAATTTGTATATTTATGCAAGTTCTTATTTAATTTTGTGTTTATTTTGATAGAAATGTTAATATAATGATGAAAGCCCCCCAAATAATTACCTAGTGTGATTAACCACACGAACTAGGTGAATCACAACTAAATAATTTTTTAAATACAACATTATAATATAATATTTTATGCAATGGTGTACAACACAATATCCCAACATTCACCCACTTGTATACATTGCACAAGGGATAAATCAATGAATACATCATCATAGCAATACATGAAACCACCATCTCAAGAAAGAACTGCTCTCATCCTCCAACATGCCACCTATGGAAGAAAAATATAATGCCAAGGTGATGGTGCACCAATCCAAGAATACAAGCATCAAATCCAAGCGATAATAAAGGCTTCAACCAAGTTGTTGTCAAATGAAAAAACCCACATGATCAGAAATAGAATCCACAATAAATTTGAAAATATCCAACTATCCATACCTCTTAAATATCAACAACATCAATAAGCTCATGCCAACAACATATGCAACCCATAAACCGCAATCGAGATCCCTATATCAAACCTGTCAAGGAAGAACATACATATCCAGGAACTCCCACTCCATGGGTAATGTCAAAGCATACCAAGTCTACTAATCAACACTATATCAAGGTGTGATAAATGATCAAAACATGAAGTACCAAGAACAATCACAATGATCTACACATGCAACACCAACAATTGCATAATTTCTCACAACATGTCACCACAATCCTCCGAAATCATATAAACATGAACCTCCAAGAATAAACAATAGACTGAAGAGAGAAAAATTGTAAACCATAACATGTCCTACCAACACCTCAAAGTGCAATGTTGTGTCAAGTATGATCTCCTACCAACCCCAAATGAGAAGCCTCGACAACACCCATAAAAATGTTTAATCTCTTAGATCAAACAACATATGAATCATGTCAATTCCAACATAGATGTAAGCCTCTCTAACCAAGAAGATCAAACTCAAAGTATCCATTCCCAAAACAAGAAATCAGCCCAATAATCATCTCCTAAATTCTTCATCAATGAATGATAACATAAACTCAAATCCACAATGAGATAACCATAATAAATAATCCTCAAATGAGTCTCCCAAAATTAATCACCATGACTCAAATCATTCCCATGAGAAATCAAAGAATGAAACATAATCACATCAAAAATAGGATGGGCATACCTATTAGATGATAATCCATTAAGAAGACCAAGAATGGGGAATGAGAATGCTCCTCCAAGATAACCAAGTCATCATGAATCACTCCAACAATAATCTCCTCTATATCTCCATAATGAACTCACATCCATATCCAGGTGAAGGCTCCTCAGTCTTCCTGTTGAAAAATCCAAAGAGTAATTGTCTCAAGCACATGCCTCTAACCACAAGAGAAATCCAACCTCGCCCACGTCTCCAAGTATCCATGGGCACTTGTAACCGATCAATACATGTCAAACTCCAAATACAACATAGCACCATGATGAATTAATCAAGCAAATAATCATGTACTCAATACAAAGAGAACCAAATAAGATCAATGTCAAAACTCCAACCACGGAATCAAAAACCTATCATGACAACATGATCTAACCATCTCCTTCTAGGAGATCACATGCACCAATGCATACATCCCGTGTTGCAAGTATGATGGTCTTGTCATTAATTTCAATAGGAAGTCTATTGACTGGTGTTGTCATTGATGTCAACTATGGGATGAAGATGTTGAGGATATTAAAAAAACTATGGAAAAGAGGAAAACAAGTTATGCATGTGTAGTTGAGACTTTAAGGAAGTGTTATGATTACATGGAGCTATTATTTTGTTGCAAAGTATAGAGATGAGTTGGAATGAAGTAATGAGCTAAGATGATATCTTTGGTACTTGGTTTCCAAGTGTTTTTGAGAATAATTAATAAATAGAGTAAACTGTTTTGTGCAAATGTTCATAATGTGCTCCAATATTGTGCTCTGCTTTCTTTTTGTGTTAATGCTATGCTTGTGCGGATCTTATAATTTATTTAAGGTTGAGATAGGTTGCTATATTCAGAATATGGGTTTCTAGATCATTGTATAGTACGAGATATTTTCATTAGTGTGTGAACCAGTTGTTTAGTGATGTTTTATGTGGTTTGGGAGAAATGTATTTGCTCCGTGTTTCTTCACTGTTTGGATTTAGGTTGTGCAAATTTGGGAATTTTCTTATAATTCTTTTATATTTCTATGTTCAAGGTTTTACTTTATTTGATGCAGTATAGTGCAAGTTTCATTTATCAATATGTAATTAAGGGTTAACAGTTATCTTGAGTTGAAGTATTTGTTGATGCGAGCTTGGATGAAGTGTTTGATGAATCTTAAGTAGTTCGTGGATTGGTATGGATTGATTGCAAGTGAATTATGTTGTTCAAAAATTTCAACTTGATTTAAAGAAGCGTATACTTAATATCTATGGTGTTTTGCATAGGTGTTGACCAGTCTTGTGTTTAACACTACATGTGAGGCTTGTTGACGTGTGTTGAAGTGTGTTGGGATCTATTTGGGTCCTAATTAAGGATTTGTGTAGGTCACCTTTCATTCCTATCCACCTCAAGAATGTTTAAGTGTCAACCTATTTTGAATTTGAATGTTTAACGTTTAGTGGTCGACATTGGAGAAAGTTTTAAATGAGGTTAAACTTGATATAAATATGTAAGGTGTTGATGCAAGTAAGAGCAAGTGGAAAGAGTAAGCAGAAAGATATATGTGAGATTGTTGCAAGAGATGTGTGTGATGCAAAATTGAGCAGAGCAGTGTGAACTTCATGTTAGGGTTCCTAAAAGTAGTGAGTTGAAGGCATTTGAAATATTTCATGTGAGACTGCAAAAGTGTGTGAGCAATTGTGGTGGACTCCTTGTTGCATTGAGAAGTGTTTTCTTTGTGTAACTTTCTTCTTCTATCTTCTTGTTTTATTTTTGTGGTTGTGAGCCTTTTTGGATAGTGTGTCCTATTTTGGCAGTGAGACCCTTTGTACCAGTTTTTTTATTACTTATATTGTGATCTAATCCTCATTGTGGTTTTTTCATCATTGGGTTTTCCACGTAAATCTGGTGTTTTCATTTGTATAGTGTTGTGATTTAGGTTTATGTTATTTAAATTTCATGTTTAATCAACTTAACAGAATAAGGGTTTAATGAATGCTTGTGGATTTTTTTACTACTAAGGGTTTTAAAGGTTCAATTTGTTACAACTGATTCACCCCCCCTCTTAGTTGTCTTTATCATTTAACATCCAGGTCTCAAGTGAAACTATAACATGTCAAAACTCTAAGCTAGCATCAAGAGTAAACCAGGACATAATAATAATCACACTCTAAACCAATAATCAACCATCTCCAATCACATGAAGATAACCATCACCAATTATGAAATACGTCACTGGCAACAACTCCCACTAAACCATGATATCAAGCTACACATGGTATCATAACAACCATCTCCTCCATGAAGATCATCCAAGTTCACACATGCAACTGAAATGCCAAAAATACCAAGTAGAACCAAGATCTTTGAGCCAAGAAGATACAACTTCCATTAAAACATCAAGAACCAATCCTACACCGCCAAATCATCACTATCAAAATCTCCCACTAAAAATTGTATAACCAATGAATGCAACCAAGATATCATGATATCATGATAGAACCACATGCTACAAGTCTCATCAACCAAATAATCAAGTACTCTAATTATCCATTGTCTCATCCCAAAGCAACACACCAATGCACAAATGACCACAGACAAGGCCAACTAACAAAATCTACATCGACACTTAACCAATATCGTAGATATAGATAGTCCACATCCAATTCATCCCACTATAAATGATTAGGTGGCCAACCCACACACCTACATAACTCATGTCAAAATAATGAAGCATGCAAACTCATTATCACATTAATAACCTACAAACTGAGATATAAAATAAGATAATCCTCTAGACATAAAGACTCAAGCACCAAATCAACAACAAATTTGATTTTTCAAACATGTCCACAAATGAGTAACCATATTCAAGGAACCATACAAGCATCAAGGAGATACGAAAAAACCTCTTAACACCAAACCATATCACCACCAAACAACCACATACATGATCATGTCATGTCAATGATAAAATGTACCTACATATCCATGACACCATAATCATATCCAATGTTGTACCTACACTCAACTATCACCCATACGAGACTCCAAGTCTCCACTCGTGTCAACTCATGTCCTCAAAACTGAATACAACCTATGTACCTATCACCATCAAAGTATAAATCTAAAAAAAACTTTTTAAACCTATACCAAGAAGTACCAAACTGATAATCAAATGTGTCATCATAAATATCATATAAAAATATATACGCCCTCAAGGTTTCACCTCTTGACTCATCCAAATGCTCATGCAATCACACCCCGAATCACAAGCTCCTACAAGTGATCAAACAAGTACCATACATTTCATGTACCACAAACTGATAATATGACTAATCCACTATGCAGTACATTATACATTATCTCCAACACCTATTTGAAAATAAAAATCTGATTTTGTATGCAAAATTTATGCTCAAAACCATGTACAAGAGAATATCTGAGTTCCAAGCTCAAAAAACTAATCAAAATCTAAAATATCATGGAACCAAACCTATACCAATAAATATTTATTAGAACCACCTTTTCAGCGAGTATAAGAATTTGAAACTCTGACATCCTGGGTGAAAGTTATGCTAGTTTGAAAAAAACTACCAATTTGGCTATATAAAGTTGTGTAGGGGTGGCCCCCAAGCTAAGCCACCGGTAGCAACTGAGCGACACACTATTGGTGGTGTCGCCTATTGGAGAAATGGGCCCAAAAATGGTTTTAAAATCAATTTAATTTTTCATTTTAAAATATTCAAGTGACAAATTTCAAATTTTATAAAATGCAATTTAAAAGGTTTATGGTGGCTTTTTTATTTTTTTCATTGGGCGGTTGGGTTTTTGGCTAGCTTGTCAGTGATTGTTGACAGTATTACCTACTAGTAGTATGTTTTCCAACTATGTAGGTTGGGCGAGGTACGGGGTCTACGAACCTTGGCCCCCTTATTTTTTATTTTTTTAATTTTTCATAAAGATTTTTAATTAAATCATTTAATCGTAGGGATTTAATAATTTATTTCTACATATTTATGTTTTGAAAAAGGTTGATATTTATTTTTTGCATATTAATATTTGACGCCCTTGTGAGTGTATGATTAAGGGTCCTGGGGCTAATTTTTTTTTACATAGATCAAATAGATAAGCCACACAATAACACAAGATATACCCTGGAAAAACCCTCAAAAGGGAAAAACCCAGCCTCGAAAAGCATCCATACTCCTTATTATTCAACAATAAAGAAATACAAGAGTTACAATAAATACCTTTGAAGCATCAAGCCTCTCCAATGCATCATCATGTGTCCAAGCATGAATCCACACATCACATGTCATGCTTCACATATGCACTCCTTACAAAGTCTCAATAATAACAACCCACTTACCCATCCAACCTTAACCACTAAACATGCACTTGCTTTTATAGATTCAAGCTCACACAAATACAACCAAGTGGTAAGATAAAACCACATGACATAAAACCAAGTGAACACAAACCACTAACCCCTTATTTATTATTGGGGTAGGTGCAAAAAGATGGGGGACCAAAAACGGGTCTTAAGTGGCCACTTTCTTTTAAATCAAGAAATATTGACCTTGGACATGAAATTGAGGATAGTTACACTCAAAATTTTGAGATGCAATAGAAACAAATATTGTAGTGCTCCGAGTCTACTTTCGAAACCACTAATTTATTTTGAAAATGGTAGAGATTAAGTAGTTCAAAAGAGGGGGCCTCAAAAATTGGTGTTGTTTTTGTCAGGAAAAATATAACGTAGAAACTTTTGTGGCTCCCTCAAAAGGTTAAATTTTTTTTAGTATTTTTAAAATCGCTTCAATGAGAAATTAGTTAAAAGTATGTAGTTTATGCCCGATTTTTTTGATAATTTTTTAATGAATATTTGATTTTTACTAATTTTCAAATGGACACTTCCTAAAAAATAGAATTTTGGCCATGCTACCTACCCCTATAAATTTTGAAAACTAATTGAAAATCATTTTTTTAATATGTGTAGAATGGAGTCTAGTTTCTAAAAATGTAATTTATTTGAAATTTTGATGAACGATTAATTTATAAGGAAAAAACACCAAACACTAGTTTTTGCCAAAAAAATAGACACACAAACCAAAGAAATTATAGATCAAAGGCTTAACGTTGTTAAAATGTGAAAAAAAAATGCATTTTTAGATAGCTAAGAGAGAGCCTAACATTACCTAGGTGTTCAATTTGTTTGATTTTGAAACACATGCAAACCTCATGCTTATCACAAACGTGATTATATGAAATATTGTAGAATTTACAAAAACACGTCTTTAGATGTCGGGAAGGCACTCCAAGCCTTTGGGCTGGTATTCCAAATCAAATACAAAGCCCAAGGCTTGGGGATTCCCAAAGCAAGAAATAACATGAGCGTGTTATAACACGAGCATGCTATTTCTTAGTTTTGACATGTTTTTTGCGTTTGTTCCCAAGACATGTCTAGCAAGACATAACACACTCACGTTATGTCTTGATTTGTGTTAAATGCTAGTCTATTGAATGTATGTATATATGTGTATGTTTGTATGTATGTATGCATGCTTTTATGTATGTGTGTATTCCTATATGTATGTATGTATGTATGTATGTATGTATATGTATATGTATGTATGTATGCCTATATGTATGTATGTCTGCTTATATGTATGTATTTATGTAAGCTTGTATGTACATATGTATGTATTCTTGTAAATATGTAAGATTGTATGTACATATGTATGTATGCTTGTATGTATGTATGTCTAATTATATGTATGTATGTATGTCTTTAGAGGGAGGGAAAATTTTAAGAGAGAGATTTGTCTAGGAAGGGTGGGAGGGAGAGAGGGAGGGAGAGAACTAAGAGAGAGAGGTAGAGAGGTAGTGAGAGAGAGACCTGAGAGAGGAGAGGGGGTGAAGGGAGAGACCTATGAGAGAGGGAGTTGGAGAGAAAGGGTTGAGTGAGATTGACTTAGCTAGGTAGGGTGGGAGGGATAGAGGAGAGAGAGAGGGGGGTTGGAGAGAGAGAGAGAGAGGGAGAGAGAGAGAGAGAGAGAGAGAGAGAGAGAGAAGAGATATTTATGTAGGTAGGGTTCTAGAGGGAGAGACTTGAGAGTGTGAGGGGGGTGAGAGGGAGAGACTTGAGAGATAGGGAGAGAGAGGGAGTGCGAGGGAGAGGGAGTGGGAGAGAGAGGGATTTTGTGAGAGAGAGACTTGAGAGAGGGAGAGGGTGTGGGAGGGAGTGAATTGAGAGAGAGAGGGAGTGTGAAAGAGGCATGTGGAGTAAGAGGGACTTATCCAGGTATTTTGGGAGGGATAGAGAGAGGGGGGGAGAGAGTTACCTAGGTAGGGTGACAGAGGGGGAGACCTGAGAGAGAGGGTGGGTGGGAGAGAGAGACCTAAGAGAGAGGGGGTGCGAGAGAGAGAGGGAGTGATGGAGAGAGAGTGGTAGGGAGATATATATAGATAGATAGATAGATAGAGGGAGGGAGGGAGGGAGGGAGGGAGGGAGTGAGTGAGTGTGAGAGAGAGAGAGGTAGGGGATTGATTGAATGAGAGGTATGTAGAAAGAGGGAGAGGGTAGATAGATACAATTAGAGAGGGTAGGAGAAATGGAGGGAGAGAGAGGTGAGATGGATAGATAGAGACAAGGATAGGGGTTGAGGGATTAGGGTTGAGTTTCCAATGTATAGGGTAGAGGTTTGAGGTTTTAAGCATTTAAAGGTTGAGGGGTTAAGGGTTGAGGGTTTAAGGGTTTAAGAGTTGAGGGATGAGGTTTATGGTTTATGGTTTAAGGGTTTAGGGTTGAGGGATTAGGGTTGAGGTTTGAGGGTATAGGGTTGAGTATATAGGTTTTAAGGTATATGGTTGATGGATTATGGTTGAGGATCCAATGTATAGGGTAGATTGTTGAGAATTGAGGGTTCAAGGTTTAATGTATATTGTAGAGGGTTGAGGGTTGAGGGTTTAAGGGTTGAGGGTTGAGGGATTAAGGTTGACAGTTAAGGGTTTAGGGATTGAGGGTTGAGATATTAAGGGTTAAGGGTTTAGGGTTTAAATATTGAGGGGTTAGGGTTGAAGTATTAAGGGTTTAGGGTTGAGGGTTTAGGGTAGATATTTTAAGGGTTGAGGGTATAGGGTTGAGAGATTAGGGTTGAGGGTTTAGGGTATTGGGTATTGGGTTGAGGGTAGAGGGTAGAGGGTTTAAGGGTTGAGGGTTTAGGGTTGAGTGTTTAAGGATTTAAGGGTTGAGGGTATAGGGTTTAGGGATTCAGATGGTGAGGGAGGGAGGGAGAGATGGAGGGAGAATTGATATGGAGAGAAGAGGAGGGAAAGATAGAGAGATATGAGGATTGAGGATCCAATGTATACGGTAGAGGGTTGAGAATTTAGGGTATAGGGTTGAGGGTTAGGGTATTGGGTTGAGGGTAGAGGGTACTGGGTTGATGGTAGAGGGTAGAGGGTTTAAGGGTTTAGGATTGAGGGTTTAGGGTATAGGTTTGAGGGTATATGGTTGAGGGATTAGGATTGAGGGTCCAATATATAGGGTAGAGGGTATAGGGGTTGAGGGTTTAGGGTTTAAGGGTCAAGGGTTGAGGGATTAAGGATTGAGGGTTGAGAATTAAGGGTTGAGGGTTTAATGTATAGGGTAAAGGGTTGAGGGTTTAAGGGTTTAAGGTTTGAGGGTATAGGGTTGAGGGATTAAGGTTGAGGGTAGAGGGAATTGGGTTGAGGGTTTAAGGTTGAGGGTAGAGGGTTGAGGGTATATAGTTGAGTGATTAGGGTTGAAGGTCTAATGTATAGGGTAGATGGTATAGGGGTTGAGGGTTTAGGGTTTAAGGGTTAACAATTGAGGGATTAAGGGTTGACGATTGAGGGGGGTTGAGGGAATAGGGTTGAAGGATTAGGGTAGAGAGGGATGGATGGAGAGAGGGAGAGATGGAGGGAGAAATGAGATAGAGAGGAGGGGAGAAGAGGAGGGAAGGACATAGAGAGATGAGGGTTGAGAATTGAGGGTATAGGGTTGATGGCCTACAAGGTTGAGGGTTTAAGGTTAAGGGTTGAGATTTTAAGGGTTTAAGGGTAGAGGGTAGAGGGTTGAGAGTTTAGGATTGAGGGTAGAGGGTAGAGGGTATCAGGTTAATGGTAGAGGGTAGAGGTTTTAAGAGTTGAGGATTTAAGGTTGAGGGTTGAGGGTCCAATCTATAGGGTAGAGGGTATCGGGGTTGACGGTTTAGGGTTTAAGGGTTGAGGATTAAGGGGTTAGGGTAGAGAGGGAGGGAAAGATGGAGGGAGAAGTGAGATAGAGAGAAAGAG